>PVKU01005899.1:0-94142 GCA_004027475.1 Anoura caudifer | reverse complement strand
TGTGGAGCCTGAGGTGTTCACCAGAGTGGGGTAACACAGGTTGCAGTGTTGTGATGCTGTATGTGGGGGAGGGGTCCAAGAGGGAACAGTGCTGCTTGCTCCACTCTCTGCTGGTTTCCAGTCCCCTGTGCTGCTACCCACAAGCAAATTTGGCCCCTCTGGTGCTTAGGCCAGGGTGGGTGGGTTTGTGTATGTTCTAGGACCCTGTGGGTCTCTCCAATGAACTCTCCTGTGAAGCTGGGAGTTTCTCCCACTACCGCTTCAAACCCCCACAGGTGTTTTCAATCAGAGGTTTGAGGCTTTATTTCCCTGCACTGAAATGCCAGGTTGTTCGGTCTGTGTCACTCTCTAGTTGTTCCTCCCGGTTTTTCTGCACAAAAATGGCAGACTGCCTAGTCTGCCAGCTGCCACCTTGCCTGTCCTGGTCCCCCAACTGCTGCCTTGCTGTGAGTCATCTCCACCTGTCTGCCTGTCTCTGCCCCTGCTACCAGTCTGGATGAGTTTCTTCTTTAACTCCTTAGTTGTCAGATTTCCATACAGTTCAATTTTCTGTCAGTTGTTTTTTTGTTTTTAAATTTGTTGTTGTCTTTCTTTTGGTTGAACAAGGAGGCACAACGTGTCTACCTACACCTGCATCTTGGCTGGAAGTCCTAGGTTGCTTTATTTAATCTGTATGATATTAGGACATTAGGACATGTATTATCCCTTATTTGGTGGATAAAAAGACTGACACTTAGGTTAAAAATTTTGGCCCAAATCCCCTGGCTCATAACAACTATGGTGAAGGGTCTGAGATTGTACTCTATCTACAAGCTAGCTAGGTGCTTTCCCACAACTGGACATGGGGAGAAGACATGGGATTCTTGGGTCAGAGATGAAAGGGAGTTCATGTTTTAAAGCGATTTCAATAGGCAAAATGTCAGCATCTGTGCCAGTTTTCACGCCCTCCTTCCCACCAGGCTCTACAACCAGGGCAAGGTGATCTCTGCAAATCATTGGGTTACATTATGGGAGAGAGACCTGGATGTAGAAAACATAAATATTTTATAATTTTCAGTAAGCATGTCTTCTTTTTTCTTTAAAGACAGACATTATCTATATTGTACTAAAGAGTAAGCATCAAAACCTTTACTTCAAAGGGAGACTCTGTATCTTTTAAGACTGCTTGCTGTGTAAACATCTTTGAAGAGAATCATAAGAAAGACATTTGCTTTCTTATAGTGAAGAAACCTAATGTGCAGAAACCTGAGATCCTTGGATAACTGCCCTGTAGCACTGAGTGAAGTCAGAATTTGAATCTGGGGCTTAATCAATAAACCTCATGTTTCTCTGCTTATTTGCTGTCCCTTCAGACTCTTAAAGTTCAGAGACTAATCCTATCAGAAATGGGCAGTTAGGAAATCTCACAGTCCTGAAAAATATTTCTCAGCCACAAATTAATTATTCTGGTCATACTGCATTTAATTGCTCACTTATTTTTCTACTATTTCTAGGCTGTTGGCACTCTGAGAACTGAATCCTGTTCACTATCATATTCATTATATTCCATTTGCTTTCTCAGTAGAGGACATAAGCACTTGTCTTTCAAGTCAGTGATACCTGAATGTGAATCCTGACTCAGTCACCCAGCAGTTCTGTGATGAGTATCAGCCTGAGTTTCTTTATCTGTAAAATGGAATTCATAATAGCTGCTTTTCTAAGGTTGTTATGAAGAATAAATGAGATTAAAAATATACTACTTAATGCATTACTGTATATGGTAGCCATTTTGTAATATTAATCACTTAATATATATTATTTGAAGGTTTAAATAATTGTGATTTTTACCCTCTAGAATCCTTTTCTTTACAAGATTCTAGGTTTTGTTCTCACATGTTTCTTTTCCTTTTATCCTACTCTTTTCTCTAGCTAGTAGTTTACATTCATGATGATGATTTTGTTTCATATTTCAGGACTGTTATTATTTCTTGATACTCTCGTTTCTCCTAATCTCAATTTACTGCTCTGGCCAACTGCCTGACATAAAGAGCCTCTGCTGTTCTTGGTCAGAGTAGGTAATAAACACAGGCATTTTCTCCATTGCCTTCTTCATCACCTCTACTGATTGGGAGAACATGCCCAAAGTCATCCAGTCATCTTGTGGGTAGAAAGATTTTTCTTTATCTATCATCTATCTAGCTATTTTATCTATCTATCCATTCTTCCATCTTTGACATACATATATTAGATCTATCTATCTATCATCTATCTATCTTTAATGTATATATATTTGAGATGCACAGTAAAGCCACACACACACACACACACACACACACACACACTCTCTCTATCTATTCATCTTTGTAAAACAGAGCATCTTTCTGTTATATTCTTCAGGGATTAAAAATAACAATTATGGTACCTCTGGATTTTTTTTCTTCCTCTATAAATGGCATTCTCCCCGTCCATTTCACTCTGTGATAAAGCCCATGAAAGGGACCCAGAGCTGACCCTGTCCCAAGATCAAGTTCCAGCCCCCCAAACCTCATGTGGAAGGCCCTACCAGTTTATCCACGTTGTTATTAAAATGTAGTGCTCAGAATTAAACACAAATCTTTAGAAGAGACCCAGCAAAGCAGAATAAAGCAAGACTACCTGCAAACTCAGATGACCCTTGGTAAAGAAATGAAAAAGGACAATTAGTTAATAGAAAACATTTTATTTGGCTTAGGCTTTCATGAGCCTAAGCTGTCTTTCAAGCCAGAAAACCCACAGGTATAAGCTTGAGTAGCATTGTTTTATTTTACTTTTTAAAGATTTCCCCTCATGCTGTAAATCAGGTAGCCTGGGGCGGCACTCTCTCCTCTTTCTCACTAGAAAACAGAATCAGGATGATTTTAAGTCTTGTCCCTGGATCTATGAGCTGTGTGACATTGAGCATTTCACTTAAAATTTCTGGGCCACAGTTTCATCATCTGCAAAGCATAAATCATATGTGTGGGAATTTCGAGGCTTATTGTGATTATCAAACATGAAAACATATACCATAAAAATATTCTAAAAACTGCAAAAAACACATAATAATATTAAAAGACCCACCATGTTATAAAGTCTCCTCACTTTGAATCTCGGTAAGATGTGGCTTTGGTAATACCACATCTTTGGCCACCTGCCTTCACTAAATACGTATGGCAGGCAGTCTGTGGTAACAACACCCTGTAGACTGATGATTGCATCTGTGAGGTTGGGTCTTACTATGGAATCTCATACTAATGGGAATCACCTTTAGATGTTATGACTTGTAGGGCTCAGCCCTAGACTGTCTTCTCAATCCTCCCCCCTTATTTGGTGCATGTTTATATTGCAAAATAAGGATCAAAATACGGTTAGTTACTACCTTCTCCTATCATTTTTTAATAACTTGAAAATATATAATACAGTACTGTTAAATAGAATCACCATATTGTACATTTGATTCCCAGAACTCATTCATCTTATGACTGGATGTTCATACTTCCAGTACTCTTTTATCAACATTTCTCCATTTTCATTTTCTTTATCTTGTGTGTATTTACTATAGAATTTACTTACTTAAAACATTTTATTGATAGAACAGTTTATTTTTCACTTATAACAACTTTTATCACATACAAAAAAAGCCTTTTTACCTTTTACTCCTCCTCCCCCATATTTATGTTTGGTATTATAATTTTTCTCTTTTCATATGGTGTATCCGTTAAAAGTCATCATAGCTATGGCCTTGGCTGGTGTGGCTCAGTGAATTGAGTACTGGCCTGCAACACAAAGGGTTGCCAGTTTGATTCCCAGTCAGGGCACATGCCTGGGGGGTGGGCCAGGTCCCCAGAAGGGGGCGCTCCAGAGGCAACCACACATTTATGTTTCTCTCCCTTTCTCTCTCCCTTCCCCTCTTTAAAAATAAATAAATAAAATCTTTATTTTTTTTTAAATCATTGTAGCTATAGTTATGGTAAATATTTTTGACCTTTACACTTTTATGCTAGAATGAAGTAGTTAACATACCACCATATTACAGTATTAGAGTATTATGAATTTGACTATACACTTACCTTTACCAGTATGTCTTATATTTTCATATGTTTCCAAGTTACTAATTAGCATCCTTTCATTTCAGCTTGAAGAACTCTTTTCATCACTTCTTGCAATGCAGCTCTAGTGGTGGTGAACTTCCTCAACTCCCTTTGTTTAGGAAAGTCTTCATCTCTCCTTCATTCCTGAAAGACAAATTGCCAGGTAAAATATTCGTTTTTTTCAGGTTTAAATTATTTGCTCTTTTTGTATTTTTATGTTATTATTTTTAATTTGTCAATTACACTTGACATTCAATATTACTTTATATTATGTTTGGGTGTACAGCACAGTGGTTAGACATTTATGTAATATACGAAGTGGTCCTCCAGTAAGTCTAGTATTGACTTGGGACCACATGCAGTTATTACAAAATTGTTGACTATATTCCATAAAATATTCTTATGTGGCAGTTCCTTTCAGCATTTTGGATATATCATCCCATTCTCCTGGCCCGAAAAGTTTCTACTGAGAAATCCACTGAAAACCTTATGGGGATTCCCTCATATGAGAAACATTTTTGTTCTTTTCTTTTTTTTAAAGTTCTTTCTGTCTTTGATTTTAAACCATTTTATTTTAATGTGTTTTGAAGAAGATCATTTTGAGTTGAAATTTTGAGGTCATCTTTGAGCTTCATGAACTTAGATGTCTTAAGTTCATGAGTTTCCCCAGATTTCAGAACTTCTGGCCAAGATGGAGGTGTAGGTAGGTATACTTTCCTTCCTCACATGACTAAAATAAGGACAACAACCATCCAGAAGTGCCAGAAAATTGAAGTGTATGGAAGTCTGATAACCAAGCAATTAAGAAAGAAACATTCACCTAGACTGGTAGGAGAGGTGGAGACAGGCACCCGGGAAGGTGGTGGTCTGGGCAGGTGTGGTGGCCTCTGGCATACCAGGCAGTCCCACATTCATGTGCAGATAAGCTGGGAGGAACAACTGGGGAGTGAGACAGACCCTGTAACCCAAGTTTCCAGTCTAGGAAAAAGAAAGCCTCAAAACCTATGGCTGTAAAAACGTATGGGGGTTGCAGTTGTGGGAGAAACTCTCAGCCTCAGAGAGTTCCTTGGAGAGACCCACCAGATTCTAGAATGTACACAAGCCTACCCACCCTGGAAATAGCACCTGAAGGGCTCAAGTGGCTTGTAGGTAGGACAGGAAGTGACCTGAAGCAGAGGTAAGCAAGTGGTATTGTCCCCTTTTGGACCTGTCTACCACATACAGTGCCACAACAGAGAAACGTGGATTACAACACCCTGGAGAACACCTAAGGCTCTGCACCTTACAATGAAACAGGTATGCTGAAACAAAGAAATATGGCCAAAATGAAAGAATAGATCCAAACTCCAGAAAAAGAACTAAGCAATGAGGAGTAGCTAACCTATCGGATGCCAAGTTCAAAACACTAGTAATCAGGATGCCCACAGAAATGATTGAGTAAGACTGCAAAATAAAGGCAAAAGTGAAGGCTACACAAAGTGAACTAAAGCAAAATATACAGAGAACCAACGGTGACAGGAAGGAAACTGGGACTCAAATCAATAATTTGGAACAAAAGGAAGGAATAGACATTCAACCAGAACTGAATGAAGAAACAGAATTAAAAAAAAAAAAAAAAAAAAAAAAAAAAAAAAAAAAAAAAAAAAAAAAAAAAAAAAAAAAAAAAAAAAAAAAAAAAAAAAAGAGGAGAGGCTTAGGAACGTCTGGGATAACTTTGAATGTTCCAACATCCAAATCATAGGGGTGCCAGAAGGAGAAGAAGAAGAGTAAGAAGTTGAAAACTTATTTGAAAAAATAATGAAAGAAAACTTCCCCAATTGGGCAAAGGAAATAGACTTCCAGGAAGTCCAGGAAGATTAGAGAAGTTGGACCCTAAGAGGAACACACCAGGACACAACATAATTAAGTTTCCAAAGACTAAAGATAAGGAGAGAATCTTAAAAGCAGCAAGAGATAAGGAGAGATTTATTTACAAAGGAGTTCCCATAAGACTATCAGCCAATTTCTCAAAAGAAACCTTACAGGGAAGAAGGGACTGGAAAGAAGTATTCAAAGTCATGAATAGCAAGGACCTACAACCTAGATTATTTTATTTAGCAAAACTGTCATTTAGAATGGAAGGGGAGATAAAGTGCTTCCCAGACAAGGTAAAGTTAAAGGAGTTCATCAACATCAAGCCCTTATTATATGAAATGCTAAAGGGATCTATCTAAGAAAAAGTAGAAGACTAAAACTTTGAACAGTAAAATGACAACAAACTCACAACTATCAACAACTGAACCTAAAAAACAAAAAGAAAAAAAGCTAAGCAAACATCTAGAACAGGAACAGAGTCACAGAAATGGAGATCACATGGAGGTTATCAGTGGAGAGGGGGAGGAGGGAGAATTGAATAAAAAGTACAGGGAATAAGAAGCATAAATGATAGGTACAAAATAGGGTGAGGTTAAGAATAGTATAGGAGATGGAGAAGCCAGAGAACTTACGTGTATCACCCATAGATGTGAGCTAAGGGGGAGGCATGCTAATGGTGGGGCCAGGGTGGAGGGGGATATAGGGGAGAAAAAAAATGGGACAACTATTGTAGCATAATCAATAAAATATACTAAATAAATAAATAAATAAATCCTTCCCCAGATTTGAGAAGTACTCAGTCATTATTTCTTTAAATAAACTTGCTGCTTCTTTCTTTCTCTTTTTTCCTTACGGGATGGCAACAATGCATAAATTGCTTGTTTTAATGATATCCTGGATTTGGCATTGGTGTTTTTTGTTTTTTTTTCTTTTAGGTCCTCTGACTGCAGGATTTTAAATGACCTATTTTCAAGCTCACTAGTTTTTTTTTTTCTGATTAATCAAGACGACTGTTGGGGCTCTCTGCTGAATTTTTTAATTTACTAATCATACTCTTCAATTTTAGAACTTCTGTTTTTTAATGGTTCCTATTTCTTTCTCAAACTTTTCATTTTGTTATTCTAATTTTATTTAATTATCTGTGTTCTCTGAAACAGTGTTCACTGAATTTCTTTAGGAAAATTATTCTGACTACTTTGTCTTTAGAGTCAGTCACTGGAGTTTTATTAGTATTTTTTAAGATTTTATTTATTTTAGAGAGATGAGAAGGGAGGGAGAAAGAAAGGAAAAGAAGCATTGATGTGTGAGAGATATATGATCAATTGCCTCTGACACTCCCCCAACTGGGGACCTGGTCCACAACCCAGGCATGTGCCCTGACTAGGCATTGAACTGGTGACGTTTTAGTTTGCAGGCCTGTTCTTAATCCACTGAGCCACAGCAGCCAGAGCTTGAGTTTTATCAGTTTTTATTAGGGGAGGAATTGTTGGATCATATGGTAATACTATTTTTAATATCTTGAGTTATCTCTATACTATTTCCGTAAAGGCTGTATTATTTTACATTGCCACTGACAATATACAAGCATTCCAATTTCTCCACATCTTGTTCTTTCATTCCCTCTTGAGTAAGAGGCTGGAAGTTATTTTCCCCCACTCACTTTGTGTTGAGATGGGAGGCGGGGGTGAAGAGGTTGGCTGTTGTATGTTTGACTAGAGCATTTCGGTGAGTTCAACACCTAAGACAAGCAGAACAGGAGCCAGGGCCTCGGGCGGTCTCCAGGGAAGTCAGAATGTTGGGCATATGGTCCGGTCCTTTTCTTGCCAAGGAGAAGCTGCGACCCAAGTGTTTCTTCTTGATTGCCTGGCCTGGGCAATTGGTAGGGTTCATGGTGAGATGTTGTCTCATATATCCCTACCAGCTGTGTTGTGGCTGGTTTTGCACTCACTGGAACACAGGAAACTCTCAGCTAGTTTCTGGATTTCTCACAAAGCAAATTGTTCTGTGTATAGTTGAATCATTGTGTCCTTGGGGAGAAGAATAACCCAGAGCTTCTTGTTCTGCTGTTGTCCTAACATGTTACAGCCCCATTTTTGAATTGAGGTGAATTTATTTTGATGCAGTGAATTCCAGTGCAGGGATTTCAAGAAAAGTACTTGGTTAAAATATGTTGACCTTCAACTATCTCATAATTTCTTTCTGTGTTATGAGCAGAGAAATGAAAGATTGGCTGCTTAAATGGTTTTTGATTCATAAACTGTGTCTTCAAGCCTTTTACCTATTACTCAATTTAATTCTAATGCTTCGTGTTAGTGCAGAGAAGTTCTCACCAACCTAAGTTTTGTTCTCCACCCTCCTTTTTTTTCTAAGTAAATTGTTTCATTAACTTTTCTTCTGGATTTGTGTAGGATTCATTTGATCTTGATGTGACTTAAAAACTGTGCTAGGGTCTATTTAGCCTAGTCTTAAACATGGTGAATATTCTCACTTGAGATCACAGTGTTGTTTAAATCAGGAATATTTTTATATTTTCGATTATTTTTGCTGCATTGGTTCTGTTCACTATTACAGGAAGCTCTATTATATGTAGATTGTGCCCCTTGAATATGTTTTATTTTTTCTAATAGTTTCATTTTTAAATTTTTGCTCCCTGTATATATGATTCTGGCTATTCAAGGCATTCCTCTCAATTATTTTGTCTGCTGTGTTTCTTTTCAAATTCTGATTAGTTACTTTTAGCCTTGTTGGCCTTTTTTTTTACAGGGCCAATATTCTCTTGAAACTTATTGAAAATAAAATTTTTATTTTTTTCTTAGAGCAATAAATTTATTTTTGCAAAAGTAATATCCTGCATATCCTCAGAATATTAGTGAGTTTTCATTCTCAAGATACAAAAATGCTTTGAGATACCTTATGTCATTTGGCTTTGCTTGTTCCTCTCTATAATCAAGAATCTATACTATCCTTACACCAAACATAGTTACTGCAATACTATTGACTATATTCCATGAAACTAATACAAAATAACATGGAATATAAACTGTAATTGAAAGGGAAAAGAATCTATGCTATCCTGAAGCTGGTTTATTTATAGATTCAAGTTGGAACTAAGATGAGGGTCTTGAGCATATTCTTACAGGTGGGCATGCAGCGTCAATCCCTGTTCAAAGCAAACGCGTTTCAAAAGCAAACTTTCCTTTTTTTTCTAAATCAACCAGTCTTGGGGTAATGGAGTAGATGGATCTTTCTTTGATATCTTTAGCTCTGTAGGACAGTTGACCACTTTTATAAAGAGGGTTCCCCATGCCATGCCTAGTCCCCTTTTTAAAGTATGGAATTCCACCTCAGAAGTTATCTTAAAGTTTCTTCTACAATACTGGTGAGGTCTCAGTGCCAACGTCCCCATGGGGAGGGAAACTGAAGGTTCCTAGGGGAAATCCTCTCTACCTTTCACATTCAGCATGTCTTTTGCATTCCAAGTTATAGGGTTGGTGAAGAAGGAGCATGCTGCCCACCAGGATTTATTCTTCTTTTCTTCCCAATCACATTGTTTATTTCCAAAACTGTTTTTTTTTTTTCCATTTCTTCTCTCTCACCCTGGACCTCCCCTACCACCTCCCACTTCAAAGTGTCGAATTATTGCTTAGGTTGACAGATATTCTGTTTCTGTTATGTGTATAAACATTATCCTTCATTCTATTATACTCTTGTATTATATTTGTCTTTTATGTTTTGTTGGTCATTTCAATAATAATCAATGTGGGTGGAGGCAGGCTATGGTAGTCACCTGTCCTCCACGGCTGCTTGCCAAGAATCCCTGACCAATCCCCAAGGATAAGCACTGATTTCAGAAGGGTTGTGAAATCCCAAAAGAGAGCTGTGACAGAGATGACCCATCTTGTGACATGTATGTAGGTAAAACACAACCCAGGACCTGACCAGTCTACTCTGCTATTCCGTTGTGACTATGTGTCTTAACGTAACTAGTGCATCTGTAATCAATTTTAATTCCAATCATCATCTATATATTTTGTCCTCATTCAATAATCCAGTGGCTTACTATTTGCTTTTTGTGTTTTTGTTTCAATAAGTGGCCCTAGGAACTTTGGGGCCCACAATGATTTAATATCTGAGGACATGGGTAACGTTGAAAGACTTATCTATAGACTAAAATGTCAGAGCCTGAAAATTTTCCAGAATACAGAGGAGAAGCTGACCTGCTGCCTCCTGTGAACTCCTTTGCAGTGGGACCAAGGTTCCTGGGAGTTGGAAAGAGAATATAGACAGGCAAAAACAGGCCACCCTCACTTCCCCAGTGGGGATCCACTGTGAGAAGCTGGGTGCATGTAAAAGGATCCATTGGGATTATAGCAGGACAATGGGAAATTTCAGGATTCTCTGGAGGCGACTCTCTAGACAGATGACTGAGGGGACTCTAGCCAAAGCTAGAGCAGAGATGGTTATTAGGGACTGGGGTTTGTCAAGGAAGGAATCGTTCATCACAACCCAACCCCCTTTAATAGTCCTGGCAGGTGCATCCACACCTGTGCTTGTACTATGTGGGAAGGCAGCATGGTTAAACTGCCTCCCCGTATTCCTACTCTGCCAATAAGATACTACTTCCTTTGGCTCATTATGGCTTTAGAATCTCCAAGTTCTCTTATTAGAACACAGAGACTGTGGAGGGAGAAACCTTCAGCTATTGTTAGTCAAGATGCTGCAGTTAGCAGCGATAAACTGAAATCCAGACACAGCCATCAAGACAGATTCTGGGCTGCCTATCGGACGTGCAGAAACACTGGCCACTGGTGTGGGGGATGCCATAGGCAAACACAGCCTGAGTCCACATTGTCCAGGACCCCCCACCCCCCCACATACACACACACATACACACACACCTTTTTCTTTTCTGGCACTTGCTCACATTTTAGACAAGCAATTTGTATTCTGTTTCATTCCCTCCCACACTTAAGTTATTTATAGTTGGCAGATAAATATTCACATGCTTATTCCTAGGCTTGTGATTAGTAAGCATGATGTCCATTTATATTGCCATCCCTGGAATGAACCGTGGTATTAAGTGAACAACCACATTCAAGGCAGTAAGGTCCATGCCTGCTGTCTGAAGCCCCAACTTCTTAACTGGCCATACCAACCCTGTATTAGGTTGAACTGTGCCTCTAGAAGGTTCCAGTCCACCCAGAACCTGTGAGTGTGACCTTATTTGCAAATAGGGTCTGTGCAGGCGTAATCAAGTTAAGACGGGTTTATACTAAATCAAGGCCGGCCCAAATCCAACATGACTGTTGCCTTTGCAAGAAGAAATTTGAACACAGAGATGGAGACACACAGAGGGAAGAATGTGACATGAAGGAGAAAGAGGTTGGTGTTATCCAGCCAAAGACTGTCCAAAATTGTTGGCAATCACCAGAAACTAAGAAAAAGGGAAGAAACAGGTATTTCCCTACAACCTTCAGAGGGGTCTGGCCTTGCCTACACTTTGGTTTCATATTTATAGCCCCCATAACTGTGACAGAATAAATTTCTGTTGGGTTAAGGCACCCAGGTTATGATGATTTATTACAGAACCCCCAGGAAATTAGTACAGGTCTCGTGTAATCTGACCACCACTTCCAAATTCTCCCTCCACTAGCTGCCAACATACCTAACACTCTAGCCGAACTCTATCTTTTCGGGTGCCTGATTAAACTCTCCTTAAAGTGATAATATGTATCTTTGTTAAATCCAATTATATTGAAAATACATATCTTACTGGACCTAGCAGCTCCTATAATAGTCTAAGAACGGAGCATTTTTACGTTGCTGCCCTTCCATTCTCTCTGCAACGCAGCTCTCATTCTCGGCCAACTCCTTATTCTGCGGTCTGGAGCCCCAAGAGCAGTTTTCCTAGGTGTGCCTCCTCACGTTCCCCTCCTTGGGCAATCTCTGGGACGTGTGTCAAGTCCTCTGTCCTACACTGTCCTACAAGCCTTCAGATTGTGCAGTGTGTGCTTTCCATGGAGAAGTCTAGCCATTTGCCAATCAGAATTGTGCTAATGCTAATGGAAGATGGGCAGTTTACCATCCCTGTCTTTTTAATTCTGGTGACATGGATGCATATCAGCAGGAAAAAATTCTTAAATGCCCAAATTTGAGGCTACCTACAGTCTGCTGTGGTGAGAGATTCTTGATATGGGTGATAAGACACCCTTCCCTGCTACACCCATGTCATGTCACCTACAGATGTTTTTAGCATTACCTCTTGGTTCCTGTTGAGACTGGCACCTTTAGCAAATGAGAAGGGGTACCAAGGAAATAACAGAACTTGCTGTTACAGCCATAACATTGAAGTTGCCTGAGCTTAAGAATGTTAGATATCTAACGAAATAAAATTCTTCTTTGATTTTTCAAAAACAGTAGGCTTTCGGGTGGGTGAGCGAGTAAAGGCCAACATTCAGACAGGGGCCTTTGTGCAATCCGGTATTCTTGGGCTAATGAGAATTGCTAGGCTGCCTCTAATTCCCAAGAAATTCAGCCTTTCCACCTCTCCGATCTAAGGGTTATGGCAACCAATCGGATTTTGAAATTGATAGTCCAGTCAAAACCACATTCAAGGAAGATTCAGAATTATACTTGTCCATCAAAGGGCATTTACAGAGCAATCCCTGGCACTAGGTTAACACTTAGATTTTTTCAGTATGTTATATATTAAGGTATGCCTCTGAAGATGACAGAATCAGAAACAGATGATAGAGGATAGTGAGGTTACATTTCCTTTTCAAATTGATGCCCAGACGCAAGTATAAGAGACATGTGGAATTCCCCGCAAGACAGGATTTGTCCATTTTATAGTCAAGAAAACCAAGATCCAAGAAGAAAACATTTGAAATGACACAGTCAACACGTTTTGGAAGCAGACAGGAGTCTGGGCCACCAGAATCCAGTTCGTGGTGGGCCAGCTGTCCCTCCTTGGTTAGTGCGGCCTCTGGGCCGGATGACCCGCCCGTTCTTCTGGCTCAGGAAAAACAAGTGTTCGAGCATTTCTGCAATATCCCTGTCGCCTTCCCTAAATTACAAAGGTGAAGCAAATGTAGAAAAGAATCTAAGTTTACGAAGGTGAAAAGTGGCTTCTGGAAATTTTTAATTGCCCAATTTCTAAAAATTTAAACAGTATAATAAGCCCCAGCCCTCTTTATGGACCTGAAATGTTTGGAAGCTTTGATTAATTTTTAAATTTTTCTTCAAATCTTCTTCTCTAGTTTCCAGATATCTGGTATATTGTTTTGCTCCTTTGTTTTGTGATATTCTTCATTCATGAATATCACGTTGCCTTAGCACTTTGGCTGTCCTTTCCTTTTCATATCACACACATCCCTCTTATTATTACTTAACTCAATGTTAAAGCCAACTTTGCTCAATTTTGCAGTCCATAAGGGCAGCATTATATTCAATTCGTGCTCAATAAATGGCGAACTAGACTTATTGGGGGATCGCTTTATAAGTTTTATAAATGTCTAACCATTATGCACACACCTAAAACTAATGTAAGATTGAATGTTAAAGATAATTGAAATATTTTTTAAAATTTAAATTATAAACTAATGAATATATGAAGGCTCATGCTGTTCTAGCCAAGTTCCTGTGCTTGGTCCCTATAGAAACCCAACAGCTTTATTCTATGTCTTTATCAGAGATGTCCACCTTTAGTAAGATACTGGCTCTGAGTCCTTTGTGACTCGTAAACAAAGCCAGATGCTTGCCCCCTCCCTTTCACATATCATCAAATACACACGAGTGATCACACGAGTGATCAAAGCGTGGCAGAGAGACGTACCTCCGACACATGCTGCCAGGTGAGGACACTACCCTTAATGCCGACAGAAAGCCCAAGGGGAAGTGGTCAAGATGTAAGTGTGTAGAGAGAGAAGCACAAGGGGCAATAAGAGAGGCTAGGCAGCCTCCTGGTACCCAGGGGAGCGTGTCTGCCTTGGTGACGTGGTGCTGTGGTAAATACCAACGCTCGAATAACCTGGCCACGTGACATGTGGAGCGGTATGCTCCACTGACATAATTTTACAACATGCTGGGAATACTGTGTTCGGTAAACTTTTCCTGAATGATTTTACCTAGAACAGTGTCTATCTGGTATTATAGACTCTTGGAGAAGGAACTTAGTTGTATCTTTTTGTGTATAGGGCCTGTAGGAATGAGAAATGTCCAAACCTGTAGAGAATTATTATAAAATTCTATTTGATCCAAGCTGAAGATATCTGCTGGGAAGCAAGATCTCAGATGCTCCAGAGAATAACAGTTTAGTAGCTTCTTTCATGCATTTGAAATTAAGGAGGGGACTAAAAAAGATTATATGGGGGTGGGAGAAGGCAAGGCAGAGATCGGATTACAGGGTAGTTGACAAGACTGTGTGCTCTCTTGAGAGTGGTAGGGCTTCTTTCAAGGGTTTGTTAACTTAGATGCACAGAAAAAAATGCACAGGGCTTTGTTAAAGTAAAGATAAAGCTTTTGTTACCAAATAGTAATGTGGGATTCTGGTGCCTGCTGCCACCCTCTAGGCAAAATTCCAGAGGTAGAGAGTTGGTGAAAAAGGAAAGGAGTCTTATATTAAATGGTTACACAATTTTGGAAGAATGGCGGGCTTCTGCCCCAAAGCCCATCCCCTCTAAAATAACCAAAGGGAAAAACCCTATCACCCTTTGCCAGATTAATTCAAGGGTGTGCCTGGAGTTCCTTTTGCCATGTAAAATACCATCCTTTGGGAAACACAGGCAGCTGCTACCTGACCATCTAGGCAGCTTGGCTTGCTCTGGGCCACAGTCCGGCTTCAGACATCTTTCCGGAGTCTGCGTATGTGCGGCCTGTCCAGCCGTGCCACAGTTGGGGCTCCCCACACCTGGGGCCTGGGGCCGCTGCCAGACTGTTACAGAGCAACAGAAAAGTTCTCGAGACTGGCAAAAAACTTCCAAAGTCTCACTTTCTCACCCCTGAGGGGGTCAGTCTGCCATGGGCAATTCAGATCCTGGACCAGCCCCCAAAAACTGTTACAGAGCAACAGAAAGGTCCATTATTGTCCGCTGCCTTATGGAAAGATGTATCTCAAAGCCAGAGATTGGTGAAAAGGAAAGGAAATGTTTATTTAATGCTATACAGAGTTAAAGTACCAACCTAACGTCTCCATTAAAATATCAAAGTCCTTTAGGATACCCACAGACGCCCACAGTGCCTCCTATCTCCCTCTGCCCTAAGTCAGGGTACCGTACTTGCAAGGAAGAGAAGCACACGTCCGGGATCCAGGCTCTTGACACCGTCAGCCATGTCGTCGTCCAGGCAGGATCTCTAATTAATCCAAAGCCATGTGGCACCTTCCCATGGCCTGCTGGCAAGAGTTCTTTCCCCCTTCTTTCAGGCAGTCTCTCTTGCTCCCAGGCCACGCAGCCGAAGGGAGCACCCCAAAGCCGCGTGGTCCCTCCTCTACCAAAGCTGTGGGGAAGGGGTCCCCACTCTGGCAAAGCCACATGGCTCTCCCTCTTCACCAAAGCTGCAGGGGTCTGCACTCCGGTGAAACCACGTGGAATCTCTCCATCTGGCAAAGCTGCGAGAGGGTCTCCACTCAGGCAAAGCCGAGTGGCAATTCTCTGCTAAAGCCACATGGTGATTTTCCCTCATGGAGCTGCGGGTCCTGCTCTCTGGTGAAACCGCATGGATCTCTCTAATGGCTGCCAGGTCTCCATTTAAATACTGGCGCCAAACCTCCTCTGCAGCCCTATTTCCGACTCCTCCTACAATCGGTTACACCTGCCAGCATTCCCGTATATTTCCAAGGTTATTGGGATGCCATCATGAGTTTGGGCAGGTGTGTCCTCATTTTCTGGAGCCAATCTTCTCCAAGCTCCCACGCAGGCGTTTTAACTTAGGGTTCGCCCCCCCCAGTCATGTCCTGGGGGAAGTCCTTTCCATCCCCCCTGGCTCAGAGCATGGCCACAGCTGTTTAACATATCTATGAGACCAGTTAAAGGTTATAGATATGTTAAATGACCATTCTGGGGGTTATCTGCAAAACCATTGCTATGCAAAACAACTCAATGGCCCTGCTCCATTTGTCCCTTCCCCCAACTCATACCTGTGGGGGAGGGGGTAAGGACATCTTATATGTCTGTCTAATATTTCCTGGACACCCTGAGTTCTGGGCCCCATTCCAACTCCCTTTTTGGGCCCCCCCTCTTGGCTGCACCCTGTTACAAGACCACATGGTTTCCCAAGCCCACATGTCTTTGAATGATCTGGCTCCCAACAGCAAGAGTGAAAGGAAGGAGTAGGGGCAAGTCTCTGCCCTCCCTCCATTTAAACCTCCCAACCCCAAATTCCATGTGCTCCAGAGCCGTCCCGTTTCCCAGGTAATCTGTCATTTTGTCCGGCTAGACTGGTAGATATGCACCTGCCCCTGCAGCCATGTTCCAGAAGAGAGTAGGAGGGTTTTCCCTCTGTCAATCACTCTCTCCAGCCTGCACAAACTGTGTGCAAGGCTTCCCTCTCTGGTGCCTCTGCCCAGGGTGGGGAATCTGTCATCACACACTGCACCAGCTCAGTTGCTGAGGCAGGGAGACACTACTTACCGTGCTGGTTTGCTTACCCAGGAAATGCAGCCTCTTGTGGCATTGCCATAACCTGGGGTGAGGAATCTGTCACACACCAAACTAGCAGCACACGGCTTCAGTGACCCCACTTGTTGTGTTTCCTGCGACCCCTTCCTCACTCAGTCTCTCTTCTGCCCTGCAATCTGCTCCGACTTCCCCGTGTCACTTTTACTAAAAAGTTATATGCTTGGGGCAAGACTACCCACCTCGAACTGCCTAGTTAGGAATTTATGATCAGAGTATGCTGGAGGTTACTTTCCATAGAACGCCCCCCCTTTTGGGGGGGGCCACACATCCATCTCATTGGCTCAGACAAACTATTAAATGCTATTTGAAGAAGACAGTGAGACTAGTGACACTCTTAGTCTTACATGGATTCTCAGTAGCTCTGTAGGTAGAGTTTGCAGATTCCACTTCCCTTTTTGTAGCTTTTTTCTCTGCTTTCTGGCAGACTAAATTTGAATGATTATTCCAAGAGAACACATCTTTAACAGGGGTTTGAAAAAGTAATCTCATTGTCTATAAGATCTAAGCTTTGGAAGCTTTGGGGGAAATCATCTTTGATTTTTTCTATTGATACGCCTCTTCCTTTTTCTCATAGATCTGTGCCCCTCTTTTTTGATATAATCTCTCTCCTCGGTGTCAGCAGTCTCAGGGAGATTTTAGGAGGTTTTGAACTTAACGCTTATCTAAATCTTCCAATAAAACTGAGACCTTTCTGTATGTTTCAGAAGATAGCTTTGAAACTCAGCCTCATAAAGCCAGGGATATTTAGGACTTATTGAAAGTTGGTGGATTTACGTAGCTCCACTTTACCAGCAGGGTCAGTCCATGCTGAGCCTGGACTTATTTCCTTAACTGTAGGTGTCTCCACCTCAGGTTGTGCCTTCACGCTCAGCAGTGTGAAGTGTCACTTCTCTTTGTACTGCCTCCTGATATGCTCTAAAGTTGGCAGGAAGGGTGACTTCTGGATACCAACTATTCAAGAGATTTCTTTCCTAAAAATGACTGGTGTAAAACACAATATAAATAGAGCCACTTCAAATAGAGTCAGTTACCACCCCAGGGTGAGACAGGATAGTAAGAAGCTGGGAAAGTTCCTTGGCAAGTGGAATAGGGAAACTGAGACAGAGAGCTGAGCACCACGGCCCAGCAATTTACAGCCAGGTGCAAAAGTGCACCCCCCTAGAGATAACATCTAGGCTTTAGTTGTGTTTCAGCTCTTGGCCTAGAAATGCAGCAACCCCAGGCCTGAACCAACTGCAATGACCAAAGACCCCCTGCCCTGGTGCTGACTAATCAGTGGAGGCCGTGACCCTGAAAGGGCACTCCTGGAGAACCGATGCATGTTCTACTGAAACCCTCCCCTGAGACCTCCCCTAAGATTCCCGCCTGAAAGAAAGGGATCAAAGCCTCAAGACAAAGGACCCAGGGCACTTCCTCTCTTTCTGGGGAGCAACCCGCACCATTCCTTTTCCTTTTTCTCCTCCCACTTTTTTCTTCACAGGCACACGTCTCCCGAACTCTAAGGCAATGAGCAGCCGGCAGGTTGTCCCAGGCTGACTCCCTGACCCTGTCCCCAAATCCCCTTCTTCTCTGACATTCCTGTGAGATAAGGCAGCCCAGACTTGGCTCTCTCATTGCTTACCCTCTGCTAGGCCCTTCTTTGTTTCACCGTCCCCAGCTTTAATAAACACATCCTCATAGTCACCTGGACTTATGCTGTGAAATCTTTCCTACACAAAATCAAGAACCCACCCACTGGCCCTAGGCAGACCTGCTTAGGGCCAGGCCCCATGTCCCGGAACAAGAGGAACTGCCCAGCATGTCTTAGTCCTCAAACCTTCGGAAACTGAAACTTGGCAAAACAACCTTTGGATTGGGCCTACAACAGCATCGTGGTCCAAACAAGTGTTTGCGAAGCTAACAGGAAAGTAGATATTTTGGCTACAGGACTGAAAATTAAAGACATACTTTTGAATTAGCATCATTATGGTAGATTATCTGCATGTATGGAAATTCCTTCCTCAGCTTGTTAACACAGACATTCCTTTCTTCTGCTCATGCAGTTATTCCTCTTCCCTTTCTCCTGAAAACTCCTAGTGTTCACCTTCTAATCAGAACATGTGGGTTTCTGCTCGAATCAGTGCTTTGCAAGTAGCTGCACCTTTGGTACTCAAATGCTAGGCGCGTCTCAGGTTGACCTTCTGCTTTTAGGTTAACACTGTCATATGTATGCATTGTGTGTGTGTGCACGCTCCGGGCCCAGTGTTATCAGAAAGGGGACCTGGCCCTGAGCAGGTCTGCCTAGGCCTGGCCAGTAGTGTGTGGGTTCTGGACTTTGTGCAGGGAAGATTCCACAACACAAGTACAGGTGATATTTAAAGGACATTTCTTAAAGCTGGGGACAGTGAAACAAGGCAGGGCCTAGGGTAGAAAAAGCAATAGAAGAAAAGCCTAGGTGGGGCTACTTTGGCTACTGGAAAGTAAGAGAGAAGGGGGCCTTGGAGACAGGTGCAGGGGGTTAGCCTGGGCTGCCGCTCCCGTTGCTCCCCTTGGAAGTCTTGGTTGCAAGTCTCATGGGGGCCCTTAAAGTTTAGGAGGTGCACGCCTTTCAGGGAAGAATGGGGGGAGGGGAAGGGAAAGGCACAGGTGTACTCCTGGCAGGGAGAGCATTCACTGGGTGTTTGGTTTTGAGAGTTTTTAAGGGCTGGGAGTTTAGGGGAGCTTCCGGGGGAGGATCTCAATAGAATATTCATTGATTTTTCCAGCTGTATCCTTTCAGGGTGTGGTCTTCCCTGCTTGATCAGCACCAGGGAAGGGGGTCGTTCATTAATCACTGCAGCTGGTTGTGGCTTTGCTGCTTTTCCGGGCCTGGAGATGAAATACAACTGAGACCTAGATGTTATCTCTAGGCAGTTGAACTTCTGTATCTTGCTGTAAATTGCTTGACCAGCTCTCTCTCAGTTTCCCCATTCTATTTGCTAAGGAATTTCTCTAGCTTCTTACTGTCCTGACTCAGCGTAATATAGTTTTGTTTTTGAGTTTGTTGTCTTGGTCCAGTGTTCAGGCACTGGCTGGAGGCTGGCCAGTTCCCCTTGCTGAGCAACTGATTAAGCTCACACCCGGAACACTCCCCCTTATCAGGTTTCCCCTTATCAGGTTTTGATACTCCAGACCCTCCAGAGCCTCCATACACGTGATGCTAATTCCTCTACAGCCAGATGCCACACAACTAGGGACAGCCCTGTGCCTGGAGTCGGAAAAAATATTCAAATTAGCCAATCCACGGGGAATCAGAGACCTACCCAACTCCAACCCTGCCACACTCGTCATACATATTGGTGCCCTACAACTCTGCTGCCTTAACTCTGGAGGCCAACTGTTAGAGCAGGCATTTAGACAGGTGTGAGCAGAGCAGGAACAATAGGCCAGGTACAGAAGGTTGCCCAGGGGGAAAAACCCAGCATGAAAAGCCCTGGGTACCTAACAACGGGAAAAACTGAAAACAACAAGTATTGTAGGGAGAGACCACCCCCCCAGGGTATCCCCTAGCATATTGCTGGTCACGTGGCTTAGATCTCTTGACGTTTCATATTGCTGGCCACGCCCACCCACCCCCACTCCCAGCACGTCGCTAGTCATGGGGTCGACACCCTAAGAGGAAGAACAAGGGGGCTGGAAATGCCTCGTGGGACTCTCCCATGTAAGGACAGGACGTGATGGGACAGGCCCTAATAAATCAGCTTCAAGAAGGAAACATTTAGTCCCTCTTGCTGGAAAGAGAGCCCTTGTCAACACCCAGGGCAGCTCTCTGAGCAGTGGCTGGATTCTTTCCTTTCGGATGTATTTTGCTTTGCTTACTCTCTATTGTGATTTGAGTTCTTGGCTCTGAATTTTTTTCTCAGCCAAACTCAAGGACTGAGTTGTAACATTTGCCGCTGTTAACCACAACCTCTTATGTGTCTCTTTCTGGCAGCCGTCTCTCATTCAGAACTCTGTGTAACAAAATGTTCTTTCATCTATGCAAGTGTTATTATGTTGTGTGTCACTGCTGAAAGAATTCTGAAATCTTATAAAACAGCAGGATACCATTTAAGACATTTTTTTTATGTCCAGAAGTGACACCTGGACTTGACTGGCTTAAACGATAATGAAATCTTCCTTCTCACTTAATAAGAAAGCCAAAATGACGTCAGTTTTAGCATTCACTGGGCAAGGCTTGGGCTCCTCTTCTATGTTGTTACATTCCAAAGACTTTTTCCTTCTTTTTTAAATTTTACTTTTTAGAATTTATGCAGTGTAATTGACATATAACATTTACATGAGTTTCATGGGAACAACATAATGAATAAAGAAATCGATATTTGTATATACTGTGAAATGATCACAATATGTCTAGTTAACAACCATCACCAAAGTTACATTTTTTTTCTTTTGATGAGAACTTTAAAGGTTTACTGTCTTAGCAACTTTCAGATACGCAATAGAGCATTGCAAACTATAGTCACCATGTTGTACATTACATACCCATGGATTATTTAGTTTATAAATAGTTTTTTAAAACAATTTTTTAAAAGGTTTTGTTTATTTATTTTTAGAGAGGGGATGAGAGAGAAAGAGGAGAGAAGTATCAATGTGTGGTTGCCTCTTGAGTTCCCCCTACTGGGGACCTGGCCTGCAACCCAGGCATGTCCCCTGACTGGGAATTGAACTGGTGACTCTTTGGTTCACAGGCCAGTGCTCCATCCACTGAGCCTCACCAGTCAGGGCTATAAATAGAAGTTTATACTTTTGGACTCCTTCACCCATTTTTCCCACCCCTCACCTACTGCTTCTGGCAATCATTAATCACCTCATTGCATCTATGAGCTTTTGAAAAATTCCACATATAAGTGAGATCGTATGTTTTTTGTTTCCTCTTTCAAATTTATTTTACCTACCATAATGCCCTCTATGTCCATCCGAATCTTGTCACAGATGACAGGATTTCCTTTTTTTTATGGCTGAATGATATTCATTGCATGTATGAAATATCACATCTTCTTTATTCATTAGTGAAGTGGCTTTCATAGCTTGACTATTGTAAATAATGCTGCAATGAACAGGAGAATAAAAATATCTTTTTGAGTTAGCTTTTTTCCTTTGGCTAAATCTGCAGAACTAGAATTACTGGATCGTATGGTAGTTTTATTTTTAAAATCTGAGGAACCTCCATACTGTTTTCCATAGCAGCTGCACCAATTGGCATTTCCACAAACAGTGTACAAGGGCCCCCTCTTCTCCACAGCTTCACCAACACCTGTTATCTCCTGTCTTCTTGATGACCATCCTAACAGGATTGCATCTGTATTTACCGCAGTATAATACTGTTTTGGTTGGTATAGCTTTTCAGCTCTGCTTCTTTCCCCTCAGGATTGCTTTGGCTGTTTGGGATTTCTGTGGTGTCGCAGAAGTTTTAAGATTTTTTCTATTTTCATAAAAAAGCCACTATAATTTTGATAAGGATTGCATTAAAACCAATAGATGTTTTTGGATAGTACAGACACATCAGATAAAATAGGCTTTAAGCCAAAACAGTAACAAGAGACAAAGAAAAACACTAGATGATAACATTCTTTCATGATTAAAAGCCTCAACAAATTGGGTAACAAAGTAACACACCTGAAAATAATAAAGACCATATAGGACAAACGCACAGCTAACATTGTACTCAATATTAAAAAAAAAAACTGAATGCTTTTCTTTTAAGATCAGAAAGAAGACAAGTGTGCCTACTCTCACCAGTTTTATTTAGCATAACCTGGAAGTACTAGCAGAGGAAATCAACAAAACAAAGAAATAAGAGGCATCCAAATAAGAAAAAAAGAAGTAAAATTATTGTTTGTTGCAGAAGATATTATTTTATAGGTAGAAATTCTAGAGGCTCAACCAAAAAACCTTTGGAACTAATCAAATCTAGTAAAGTTACAGAATATAAAATAACATGTAGAAATTAGTTGTTTCTCACTTTCCCCCATGGGAGAAATCATGGCTGAAATATTTCTTGATCCTAAACTGTGCCTTCAGAGAGTATTGATGTGGATAAAGTCAAGCTGTTCCTTTCACCCTCTGAGTGCATCCAAAGTCACTATTGTTGTTGTTTGTTTGTTTGTTTTTTCTCCAATGATGTGTTAGAATGTCTTCTCCGGAAAGGCTGTCTTGTCTGTGGGTGATTGTCTCAGACATTGTTTCCAGGGGTTCCCTGACCTTGCCTGAGAAAAGCAGACTCATGGGCCACTGAAGGTTGCACCGCCAGGACTGAGGTCAGACTGCCTATTACCCAATGCAGGGCTGGGTGAGACTTCTCTGTGGTCTTTTAGCGTATTGCGTGGATCCCCACAGTTACCACAAAGGCGTATTGGCCTGTGAATAGATGGCAAATTGTTGTTGAAGGGGAGGGCAAAAACAAGGGACATCTAATCCTGGCATATGCTATTCCCTCTCCTCATCCATTGTCTTGGAAAATAGTGTTTCCAAATCCAAAAGGAAGCTCTGCTTCCTTTTTGACTAAAAATTTCATTTTTAAGTATTTTTTTCTTTTTGTATTTTACTATAAGCAGTCAGGTGAAGCCAAGCCACATCTTCAAAATTTGGCTTAGAAATAGCTTCAGCTAAATATACAGTTCATTGCTTGCAAGTTTTACTTTCCACAAAACACAGGAACACACCCACACAAATTCAGCCAACTTCTTTGTAACGCTTAATAACAGGTGGCCCTTCCTCCATTGTCTAATAAAATGTTCCTCATTTCCATCTGAGTTCTCATCAGAATGGGCTTCACTGTCCACATTTCTACCCGCTTTCTGCTCAGTGTTACTCAGGTATTCTCTCAGAAGACTGAGGCTTTCTTTACAGCTCTCTTTACTTTCTGGACCCGACCAGAATGTCCTTAACCGTCATTTCATGTCAAATTAGGCTTCTCCTAGTGTGCGTATCAGAACTCTCCCAGCCTTCACCCGTTACTCGGTTTCACAGCTGCTTTTGTTACAGTAGCATCTCCATTTCTCAGTGCTGATTTCATTCCTCAGGAAGTAAGGAAAAACTTTGAGAAACCCCCAACTCCCTACCCCCAGGATACTTCCTCCAAAATATCATCAGATTGTATCATGCCCAATCCCAACCCAATCTCTAAAAATGGGGCCACCATTAGATTAGATTAAGCAGGATTCAGGCTAGAAACAGTCTCTGTTGAAATGCATGGAAACATGGAGAAGTTTATTTGCCGGAAAAACAAATGATGGATCTCTTTTGTTTTGTTTTGTTTTTTAAAAAGAAAATCGAAATGGATGCTGGGCAGAGAACCGTGAGTGTTTGCTGCCCCTAAGTATGTACCTCTATGTGCCTTCATCCTCCAAACTCACTCTTACAAATACCAGCTTTGTAACCTTGGGCAATTTCCTTACGCTCCTTAGTCTTGAATTTCCCCATCTATGGTATAATTTTAGGAAAAAGAAATCTCCAGGTAAATTCCTCATCCTTAATACATAAAACAAACCATGATGTGACTGATGGCTGATATTTCCTTGATCTTTAGATTAAGTCTTATTTTTTCCAAGTGAGAAACTGGTTTTAGAATACAAGTGCTTCTGCCCTGGCTTGTGTAGCTCAGTGGATTGTGTGTAGGCTGTGAACCAAAGGGTTTCCGGTTCGATTACCAGTCTTGACTGGGTTGTGGGCCAAGTTCCCAGTGGGGGCCACATGAGAGGCAAACACATTGATGTTTTTCTCTCTCTTTCCTCCTCCCTTCCTCTTTCTCTAAAAATAAATAAATAAAAATAAAAAATAAAGACAAATTTTTAAAAAGGAGATTCTTCTTTAAAAAAATACTCTTCTTTAAAAACAAAAAAGAATACAAATGCTTCTGAAAAGGGGAGTAGCTTACCATCCCAATTGAGGGGTGGCTGATGGGATGTTGCCCTGTGGTCCAGACTGGCAGGAGGAAGGGAAATATGGGGCAGGTTAATCATGCCGGTGACGTGAGATTTAGGGACAGGGGCCCCTAAATCCCATCTGTCCTTTATGCTACTTTACTTTTTCCTAGCATGGTAAATGTCTCAAAGCCTATGAAGAAAGACTTGAAGGCTAAAAGAAGGTATTTGTTGAGAAATAACCGGCTCTGGGAACTTGGAAACATCTCCACCAAAACACAAAGTAATGACTTACCAGGAAAAGTAGGCTACAGGGAAATGGTTGGCTAGATGCTGGGAAGATGGAAAGAATACTTGATGAGGAGACAGAAACCAAGTCCAACGCCACCTTCACCATTTCCTTTCTATTATACCCTGAGTAAATTCTGAGCCTGTCTGAGCCCCAGTGTTATCATTTGTCAAACGACAGTAAATATGTTTGTCCTCCCATCATTTCAAGGGGACTGTGAGAATTGAATGAAAATGGATATGAAAGTGTTTTGAAAAACATTATTTTTCGCTGATGTGGACAAGAATATGCCTTTCTGTAAGGATACTCCAAGTTTCCACAGCTACCTTCTTTCTCTACTAACCAGATCAACCAGCAAATTTAACATCTGGAAAAACAGCTGTGCGGAAGGCATTTTTGAATGTTCAAGTTTTGTAAAACTAACAGTGTAAACACCAATCCACTCTCGCGTGAGTAACTGATATGAGAAGGTATCCAAGAAAATTTCCTGCCAAATGATTCCTCTGCCAATAACAGATATGTACGTAAACATAAAGATGAAACACCACTATTAATGACAAAAAGGTCAGGCAAAGCCAGTTTAGGGCCTCGATGAAATAATAGCAAGACAGTGAAATTGACATGGCAGCATCTCACAGCCCATCAGCTCCTAAAAGACCATTCATTGAGTGATTGGAAATTTCTCAGAGTCTCCCAGGCCCTTGTTCATGACAATCACTTTATCTTTTTGAAGCAGTCTCCTTTAGGGGAGTAGTCTCAGGCTCAGGGATCATTTCCGTGGCAATTCCTGCCTCTAAAACAGCTTTATTGTGGTTTTGAATAATTAACAGTTCCCAAATTAATTTCTGTGATCACAGTTGCCCTTTCATCTCCAAATGATGATTTCACTGTAATTTTTATAAATGAAAAGACTAAAGACACAGACTTCAAATGCTCAGTGGTGGCACAGTTGGGGATAACACATCCTCTGAGATACTATCTGTCTGCCAAAGCCCTGTGGCCGGTTGGAGTCTGTGGCTGAAATCAAGGACTTTCTGTGGAGCTGCTGTTCTGAGGCCCTGTGTGCATGCATATGTGTGCTTCTGGGCTGTGTCCGTGGGTCAGCAAAGTGGGTGAAGGAAATAGCGGAGGATGACTCCTCCCGCCTGCACCTTGTTCTGCTGCCTCACAAAGGTACACACGGGCAGACACTGTCCCTTCTTGATCTTGGGCTTTTTATCTGTGATGCTAAAATCATAAAAAAGCCCTTCTTTTTATTTCACAGTCTGTTCAGGAGAATTAGTTAAATAACAGATCATTAGAAAGTATTCTGCAGAGGAGTTTCCTGTCATGATTCATCAAACAGAAAACCTAATCCATCTCTGAGACTAGCTTATGCCCTTCTGTTTTGTGAAACATGCCTAGCCTTCTTTAACAAAACATTTCTCTCTCAACTCCTATGTCACCAATAACTCCCACTGCTCAGCCCTGACCCACACTCACATCCATTTTTATTGCATACTAGTCCTGTCTCAGTGGAGCGACTCTGAGATTCTTGCAACTAAGGCCAAAGTCTTACATGAAAGCTTCTACCCTAGTTACTTGCAGGGGCTTAGAAGTCAAAAACACTTCTAGTTTTCCCTAGAAAGTTGCTTGCTTTCTTTAAGCCTCAATAATTTCTTCTGAAACATTGGAGTATTAAAATTAATATGTAACTCAGAAAAGTTGGTGTGATTATTAAATAAGGTAAAACACCTAAAGCCTTTAGCAGGGTTTCTGGCAAATAATAAGTACTGAACAAATGTTGTTATAATTACTTGATAATAGTAGCGAAAAATGTTATAGTGTTATCTATAATGATGATCTTGAGATACTCTAAGAACCTGAAGTATTTTAGGGATCAGGGCAAAAAAATGTTACATTCAAATTCAATATAGAATTAGTCTTTAGTGTGTTTTAATAAAATTTTGACTTTTTAACTGTTTTAAATTGTCTAGATGTTTGATACTTCAGAGTGTCTTTATTTTTCCTGGAGGGGAAAAAAATGGATATTTTGACTGTGAGCACCTCCATGAGGTTTTCTTTTCTTTCTTTCTTTTTTTTTCCCCTAAGGATGGTGCTCTCTTTATCTGAACATGGCAAATACAAGTTTAACCTTCCTTTCTGCATTAGATTCTGATAAGCACTCCTAACCCCTCTCTGCAAAGCCTGTGGCCTTCTCATGTATGGTGTGTTCTTCAGGACTTGCCAGCAGATACCAGCATCTACAAGGCAGCCTCCTAATTTGTGTGCAAGAGTTCAGCAGATCCAAAAAGGCAGAGCCCCACCTTCTGTCTGCTTGGTACTGACTCCTCTCAATTCTGGGGTTTACATCATGCCAAACTATAATTTTTTTTTAGCATTAAGTACCAGGAAGAAGTTATACTATCCAGGACTTGGTTTGAGATGCAATAAACTTCAAGTCTCCATGTAGGTCCCCTCTGAGCCTAGGGACAATTTGTTACGTTGGATGAGTCACACAGAAATGTAATTTATATCACAGCGGAAATCCATTTGCTCCAAGTTCTCCAATTTCTGAAACTGCCCTTTTCCTCCAGACCTGGATTAAATGATTTGAAACCTGAAGGAACATACTAGAAGAAATCCATTGTATCTTCTCCAAAGATTGCCGAGAGGGGTAGGGGGGTGCATTTTTCCTGTGTTGGGCCTGGCGGAAGCTGCCTGTTCCCTGGGGTTGCCATCCCCTCAGCTCCTGAGGTGGCTTGATTTGCATGGTAATAGGCAACTTAGTCTTCCTTCATTTCCTGAAAATACCAAAAATATGTGGTAAGTATTTACTGGAAAAAAAAAAATGAAGGCACTGAGAAGTAATGCCAGTCAGCGCAAGGAAGAAAACCACACGAAGTCACTGTCAAATAACGTGATTTATTGAAATTCCCTGACAAATGGAAACACCAGCAGCTGAGGCCCTTCGTGGTCCCTGGGCCTGCTCAGGTGGGTGTCCTTCTCTGCTCCTTCACCTCACGTTTTTCCGCTTCTTGCTTTTTCTAGAATCTTATTCTCCTGTGCCTCAAGAGAAACAGTGAACAATTCTCAAATTCATGTAACTTTTGTAGGAAGAGAATTTTAAGTATTCTGATATTTCATTTTTCCCAGAAACCCTTGGGAAAATATGGAGGATGACATTATGTTTATTACCTCAAGAGAAGTATCAAAGGGTTTGTATGGGAAACATGAAAAAGAATTCTCATATTTTGGTGGTTATCGCACTACCTTAGTAACTAGGGACAACTTCAGTCATTTTCCTAATGATACATTTTTATAGTAAATAAGAGAAGAAGTCACTGGGCTAAGGATAATCAGATAAAAATTTGAAAAGGATACAAATGTGGCTTTAACCCGAGTTCTGAGTCCTAAGCCCTTCCGAATGTGAATGAAAAGAGCAGTGATGTGACAACATGGCAAAGTGCTAGACTTCCGTTCTAGCTTCTTTGCAATCAGGTGTGGCCTTGGGCTTGTTACGGCCAATGCAGTATAAGTGGACATGACGTGCACTATTCTTAGACACATACCCTCCAGTGTGTGTCTGTGTTCTTTCCCTTTGTGCCAGCTGAATGAATGGTGGGGGCCTGAAGGAGAAAAAGCCACAGGAAGAAGGAGCCTGGATTTCTCTCTCTTTTTTTTAAAAAAGATTTTATTTATCTTTTAGAGAGAGGGGAAGGGAAGGAGAAAGAGAGGAAGAGAAACATTGATGTGTGAAAGAAACTTTGATCAGTTGCCTTTCACACTCCCCAACCGTGGACCTGTTGGGCCACAAGCCAGGCATGTGCTTTGACCAGGAACTGAACCAGCAACCTTTCGATTTGCAGGTTGATGCCCAACCCACTGAGCCAACCTGGTCAGGGCAAGAGCCTGGATCTCTTAAGAATGCATGGAACAGAATTTCCTTGTCAATGCACAATGGGCCTGGAATACGGTCCATATTAATTTCCTCTTGATAAAGAGATGAGTAGAATGTTGCTTAAATTCCACATCTGCACACTTTTTTCCTGGGTCTTTCTCTCTTCTTACAGAGGGATTCTTGTCTTTACTAAACAGTGTCATTTCCTTATCTTCAGTACTGGCCTCGGAAATCACCTTCCTCAGAAAAAAAACTTAATTTCAAAGTGGCTATTTATTCTACATTAGCCTGGTTTACATTAGGATTATTCTCATATTTTAAAACTTGTAACTGCTATTGACCCTTGCTAGATCAAGCTTGAAGTCCAAATGGAGAGACCAGTACCTTCTTCATTTCTTCAGATGAATATGAAGAAGTGGTAGAGTTCTTTGCGCAGAGACTAGAGAGTTGTTCTATAAAAGGCCACATTGAAAATATTTTAGGCTTTGCAGGACACGAAGTTTTTATCATGACTACTCTACTCTGTTGTTGTTTTAGCAGGGAAGCAGCTATAGACCAAAAACAAAACAAAACAAAACAAAACAAAACAAAACAAAACAAAACATGGTTTTGTTCCAATAAATGTGTGTTTACAAAAACAGGTGGCAGCCCTAATTTAGCCTGCAGAGCATAATTTGATGACTCCTTAGACCTTCATACTTTCCTGTGGGGTGCATATCTTTTTGTCAATAATGAGCACCTTGGTGGCCATACTAATGACACATGCATCTCTTTATATGAGGGAGCAGAGCCATCGTCTAGAAATCAACAAGATCAATCAATGTTCCTTAATTCATACTGAACTGGAAGCTGCTTAACTTTGGAATAAGTGGGGGTAATAGTCACCCTAGAGTAAGAAAAAATCAATTTACATTCAAGATGAATCCTTTAAAATACTTTATTTTTTCTTCCCTTACCTAAAGTTTTATTGCTTATAACTTATTGACTTGATTGTTTTTGAATGATAGCTCCAGGAAAAACAATGATAAAGAAAATAATTAAATCGTCACTTCTAAGTCCAATATGTGGCTATTACAATATACATGTGTGTTGAATATAAATTATATAAGTATGTATATATGTCCTTTTATATATATATTTAAAATCAAGTATATCAGACTGCATAGACTTGTTTTTTACAAGAACATATACAAATTACCTCATATCATTAATATGGAAAAAAGAGTCTCAACCTAACATTTATCTTTTATTTGTCTACATATAATAGGTGTTTAATAAATATTTCAGAATGAATAAATGGAATGTTTTATTATAATGACCTATATAATGCTGCATGATTTTCCATTTACTATATGGATGCTTAATAAAAAAATAACAAATTTATTTATTGATTCTTTGTTTATTCCGATGTTTTAAATTTGTTTTTGAATGTCTATTATATTATTACAGTAAGATAAAATCACAGAGAAGATTAAAATATGTGGCAAATTTTAAGGCTTTTTATAAATCTTGATAAATTTCAGGACAGCTTGAATTTGAATCAAGGCAAACAAACGATCAACTTGCTCTATTTCCAACCAAAGCTATGATGTCAGAGACACTCAAAGTTTTATAAACTTCAGAGTGAGAAACCACGTTGAATTTGAGTGGGAAAAATTAAGCCATTTCCTCAGGGTTTGGTAGAGACCTATAATGGAAGGGGCTCACCCAGCAGCCAAGTCAGTTTGGGTCATCACACCTTTATTGAGTTACCGGTTTGGAAGGCTTTGGGTTTGACTCTGCCCAAAAGTTCTTAAATTCTTGGATAGAGGGAGTTCATGCAAAAAGTTAAATGACCCAATTCAATCTGTGAGGGCAGTATTACCCTGAGACCAAAGCCAGGTGAAGACATCACAGTAAAATAAAACTACGGATGAATGTATTTTGCAAATATAGATGCAAAATTTTCAAAAAATACTAGCAAACTGAATCCACTAACATACAGAAAGAATTACGCACCATGACCAAGTGGGATATATCTCAGGAATGAGAGATTTGTTCAACCTGTGAAAACCACTTAATGCAATCCACCATACTAAAGAATAAGGGATAATAACTGAATTATCATCTCAATACTTCCAGAAAATGAATTTGATAAACCCAACACCCTCTCATAATAGAAACACTTTTAAAAACTAGGAATAGAAGAGAACTTCCTCAACTTGGTAAAGGGCATCTACGAAGACCTCACGTTTAACATAGTACTTAAGGGTCAAAGACTGGATGCTTTTTCCCTAAGATCAGATGTCTGCTCTTGCCACTTCTACTTGACATTGTACTGGAGGTTCTAGCTGGGGTTATTAGAGGGAAAAAAGAAAACAAAAGGCATTCATATTTGAAAAAAGGAGTAAAAAAATCTCTACTTGCAGATGATATGATCTTATACATAGAATATTCAAAGAGATGCACAAAAAATGATTATAGTTAATAAACAAATTCAGTAAGTTTGCAAGATATAAGATCAATATATAACATCAATTGTATTTCTATATATTAACAATGAACAATCCAAAATTAAATTTAAAAAACCCATTTATAGTAACGTCAAAAAACAATAAAATGTTTAGGAATGAATTTAACAAAGGAAATGCAAAACTTGTACCCTGAAACCTATGAAACATTGTTGAAAGAAATTAAAGAAGACCTAAATAAATGGAAGGATAACCTGTGTTTATGGATTGATAGGCTTAATATTGTGAGGATGGTAATTCTACTCAAACTAATTTGCATATTTAATATAATCCCACTTTCAGTAGAAATGGACAAGCAGATCCTAAAATTCATATGGAAATGCAAAGGTATCAAAATAGATAAAACAGCCTTGAAAAAGAGCAAAGCTAGAGCATTCACCCTTTTCACTTTCAAAATCTCCTACAACAGTTATGTGGTACTGGCATAAGGTTAGATATACAAGGTCTGTTGAGAAGTTAACCAGCCATATAATATCAAAAAATAGAGACATTTATTGAAGAACATACAAGATACAAGAAACATTGTACATAGGACAATGGTGCCTCGGTCCCCTTCAAAGTAGGCACCTTGGGACCTCATACACTTCTCCCAAATGCCATCAGCTGCCCCATTGTATTTTCCTGAATCTCATCAATGGTCTGAAGTCTCTTCCCTTTCAAAGGTGATTTTAGTTTTGGGAAAAGCTAAAAGTCTCAGGGCACCAAATCTGAGCTGTAGTGGGGCTGAGTTACCTGGGTGATTTGACATTTTGCCAAAAAACTCTGAACGAAATATGATTCACAAGTGAGTGTGTTGTTGTGTTGAAGCTGCCAATCACCAGTTGCTCATAGCTGCAACCTTTCAAATCATCCAAATAGTTTCCACAGAGGAATAGTCAAGCTTAATGCAAAAATTCATGCAGATTTGTTGCTCCATTTGCTCAGTCATTTTGAATGTGATGGCCACACAGTACACATGCTCACTCAGTCGCTTCTACTGCCCCCACTGACTTATGTAGTGAAGTCATCATTGTTTATAAATATGCATTCCAGCCCACTCTTCTTGGCTGCTAGGTTACACCAATTTCATGTAAACTGTTTTCTTTATACTAACAATGGCTGGACTTTTCTGGACAGCCCTCAGTATAGATCATTGGAATAGAAGTGTCATCCCAGAAATAAACCATTACATTAGTGGTCAGTATATTTTTGGCAAGGATGCCAAGACAATTCAAAGGAAGAATAAGTCTTTTGAACAAGTGGCACTGAGACACTGGGTAGCCACATAAAAAGGAAAAAATATTGGGCCTCTTTTTTACATCAAACAAAATGAACTCAAAATGGATTATAGACCTAAATGTAAAAGCTGAAATTTTAAGTGTTGTAGGAAAACTTGGGAGTAAAGCTTTGTGACACTGGGTTAGCCAAATTTTCTTAGATATAACATCAAAAGCACACATGAAAAGCACACACAAAAGAAAATAGATCAATTGCACTTCATCAGAATTAAATTCTTTTGTGCTTGAAAAGATATCAAGAAATTTTAAAAATATGCTATGATCAAAAGACAAATAATAAATATGTTGGTGAAGATGTGAAGAAATTGGAATCTTCTTTAATTGCCAGTGAAAATGTGAAATGGTTAGGCCACTTTGGAAAACAGTTTTGATCATTCTTCAGAAAGTTAAACATGGAATTACCGTATGACCCAGTGACTCCACTTATAGTCACATGTCCAAGGGAAATGAAAACATGTGTCCATAAAAGAACTCATACACAAATATTTATAGCAGCATTACTCATGATAGCCAAAAAATGGAAAGAACCCAAATGCCCATTAAATGACAAAGAAACAAAATACAGTATATTAAAACAAAGAAGTAGTATTGGGCCATAACAATAAATGAATGATACAGGCTATAACATGGATGAATACAGGCTATAACATAGATTGCAAACATTGTGCTAAGTGAAAGAAGTCAATCACAAAAGACTGCATACTATAGAATTTCATTTCTGTGGACTGTCCAAAATGGACGCATGCAAAGAGACACAAATTAGACAAGTGGTTGCACTTGGAAAGTTAAGGAGAAGTAGGGAGTGACTGATAGTGGACATAGGATTCCAGATGGAGATGTGAACATGTTTTAATATTGATAGTGATAATGGTTGCTTAACTCTGCCTATACTAAAACCATTGAATTAAATAGGTTCATTGTGTAATGTGTTATATTATATGTCAATATAGCTACCAAACTTTTAAAAAAAGTCAAGTGAATGAAGGAAAAAAGGAAGAAAAGTAGGTCAATTTTCCTTATGAAAATCATAATCACCACTAAGTTGAAAAGATAAAAAGAGGGAGAGAGACCACTGGCGTGAGAAGGTTCACCTATCACTCAGAACAGTAGTTTAATGAAGTGATTTATCCTATTTTTTTTTCTGATCCTGGAATTCATAGTAAGGATAGAACAACAGGCCTTAATTCATTTCTATTTGTTAAAATGTGCCTTTAAGCTTAATGTGACCATTGCATATTCAAGAACAGGGCTTTGTCTTTGAATGATGACTTAATGTTGCATCAACTAGTTCATGGGCTTGGATATTCTCAAGTATCTGATATATACAGCAGGTACATGGTAAACCTTTACTTGGAGAAAAATAACTGTATCTCATTTTTTAGATGCCATATGAGTAATCCCCAGTAAAGCAACGTGCAAACTGAACTGATCACACTGAGTCAAAATGGGGCCCTTGGGAGGAGTTCTTATCTTTGAAACAAAGTTGTGTTAAAGTTGTGTAGTAGAAGATGTAGACCAATGTGGATTTTGGTCCATGCTCCTGAGAGGAAGCTCCACTAAAATTGTCCTTGACCTGATGTCATCCACTGCGGTCTCACTTTTCCAAGCCAGACTGCTACAGAATCTTTGATATAACTGCATGTTGTACTGAGGCAGGTTAGTGAGAGGCTAGGAGAATTTATTGACAAGGGGAATAAGGAAAACTGAGGCACATAGTAAAGCAAGGCTGAGTAATTCACAGCTGGCTAATAAATCATAAGATCTTACCTTCTCTAACCAAGGACACTTAGGGTCAAATAGTTTACACACTACAGACCATGCAGGGGCAGATCTGCCTTGGTCGTGGTCCCTTTCTGGTGACATTCTTTGATGGTGAAACTGACCAGAGAATGACGCTGATCCTTCTATGCACACATTTTGATACATCAGCTTATCAGAAGATATACCTGGAAACTGATGAGTATTGTGGTTGATACCTCCCCTAAAATTCCTGACTCAAAAAAGAGATAAAAGCTCTTAAGATAAAGGATCCAGTGCACACACTGTCTTGAACATGCAGGTGCCCTTCCCCCCATCCTTATCTTTCCTCAGGTGTGCATCTTTGCTTTCTTTGTCCTAAGCTCCAAGGGTCCACGTGAGACTTGCAACCAGGGGAGCAGCGGGCAGCAGCAACTCCTCTTGAGCTAATCCCTTGAAACTGTCTCCAAGGGCCTTCCTTTTGCCTCTGTAACTTGTTTCCTGAACCTGTGCAGTCCAGCGAGGCTCCCTTCTCCTGCCTCTGTGACTGTCTTTGAAGAAGGGCAAGTGGCCCCACCTTGGCCTGACCCTTTTCCTCACATTTCCAGAGAGGGCCAGGGCAGCCCCACCAAGGCTCGCGTCATTTCTGCACGTTTCCAAAGGGTCAAAGCAGCTCTGCCTAGGCCCACTCTCGCTGCTGTGTTCTCGTTTCTTCCATCCTAAGTCCTTTTTTTATTTCACTGTCCTCAACTTTAATGAATGTACTCTCAAAATCACTTGGACTTGTGTCATGAAATCTTTCCTACGTGAAGTCAGGAACCCACACACTCCAGACCATGCTGGGGCAGATCTACTGAGACCAGTCTCAGTCCCTTTCTGGTGACATCACTGCAACTTCTCCCCAGAGCTTCCTTTATTCGCCATTCAGAATTGTGTACTGTCAGGCCCGTGCATATCCTATCTGAGAGGTTGTCTGGAATGGCCTTCAGTTACCACTGAGCAGAATTCTCTCTGGGTCCAACATAATAACAATTTCTATCCCAAGAGCACTGTCTGTGTGGTAAAAGTTCCTGGGGGTCATTTCTATAAGATATCGTCTACTTCTCCAGCTTCCACAAGAGTTCCAGCTCTCACCTCTGGGAGGTGCTGCAATAGTGGAAAAAGTATCTGAGACCTTTCAGGCCTGAAAAATCTGTGGTTGATTTTAGGAGATATCTCATGATAATGTGAGTGAGACAGAAGTGGCAGAGTCTAGGAAAAAACTAAAGCAGAATGAAAGACCTTGGGACAGGGAGAATGATGGTCATGCCTCAAAATGGTTAACAGGAGAGAATGATGCCCCGTTCTCAGCGAAGAGGCCACCTAAGAACTCCTGGTCTACATTCAGGACCTATTGATTACCACCGGAGATGGGCATTGGCAAGGGCTTTGCTGTTGTTGTTTTATCCTCACTGGAGGACATAACTATTGATTCTAGAGAGAGGAGAAAGGAGGGAGAGAGGAGGGATATAGGAGAGGAGAAGGAGAGAAACATCAATTGAAGAAATATCAATCAGCTGCCTCCCATATGTGCCCAGTTGGGGACCAAACCCACAGCTTAGGTATGTTCCTTGCCCAGGATTGAACTTGTGACCTGTTGGTCCATGGGAAGATGCTCCAACTAACTGAACCATACTGGACAGGGAGGCAAGTTTTTTTCTGCATATTCAAGAACTCACACTGGGTCTTTTTTATCTCTAAGGGGTCATGCGAGGAGAGTTCCTCTCCAGCATTTGTCCAATTTTTCTTAGCTGTTACTTGTTTGATAGGATAGGATTTATGAACTCTCTCCTTTTCCTCAGGCAAGATTTTTACTGTCCCACTCAGGCACCAGCTTGGGGGTGGAGCTTGGAGACAGGCCCCACAGCAATGCTGTCCCATTTCCTTTTGACTCACAAAGACTGCCGTGTACGTCTCTGTCAGATTCCCTTGGCCTTGCTCTCTGCTTCCTTGAGCTCTCCTTGTTCCTACATCAGCTAATGTGGCGTTGCAGGCTTGTGTAGCAGTGTGTTGGAGGTTAGTGAGATGAGTTTGTTAAGAGCATAAGCTCTGGAGTCACACTGCCTGATTGTGAACTCTAGCTTTGCTACTTTATAGCTAAAAATCTTATTAGCTAAATTATTTTGCCTCTTTTGCAGCTAATTTCCATAACTACCTACAAAGGGATAATAGCTGTACTGACCTTACAGGATTATTATAAAGATCCAGTGAGATAGTATACACATGAAGTGCTTACCACAGTTCTTGGCACACAGTAAATGATCAGTGAACCTTAACTATGATCTACGAAAAAGAGGTCTGTAATAAATCTGAGCAAAAGTAACCTGGCAGGATTATCTAACCATAAATTCATATCTGGGAGGGTCATGGTGGGTAGTCATGCCCCAAGTCTACAAAATGTTTATCTTTGCTTTAAGCAAACCCTGTCTATTGTTCTTGTTAACATACCTTTGGAGTGTCAGAGAAACTCTCATTCTCAGATCCCCTTGAAGGCATAACCACCCTCAAGAGAGCACATAATCTTAATTATTTTGCATCATGCTTTCTCCCAACTTTATACAATCTTATTTACTTTCCCTTCTTAATTCCCAATGTATGGTATAAAAAAACTGAAAAGTTCTCATTCTCTAGAGCATTTGACATCTTGCTTCTTGGCGTGTCATCAGCTTGGCTCAAATAAACTCATAAAAATTCTCTACAGATTTGGATGTTTCTTATATTGACACTATTAATGTTATATGCCCATTAGCAAATACTCTACATTTTGTACACACATGTTACATTAATGGTGGTGTATGACTAGAATGATGTTTTTAGAGAAAGTTCTGAAACCACAGACTTGAAGGGGGGGGGGTGGTCTTTCAATTGATTACACCAGTCTGTCAGCTATGAGGAATTATACCTACCTATTAAGACCATCCAATTCCAATCCCAACTATACAATGCAGAAGGGAGGTGAGGGCATACGGTATTGTGTCTGTTGAAGTGCTTGAGGATGGTTTATAGAAAATTAATCAAAGTCATTGAATTAATTTTCCTCTAGACTTTAGCATTTTGGTCCTTTAGTTCCTTGAGTGAGGTAGAAAAGTGACTAAGGCTGTAAGCTAATTAATTGCTCTGTGCGCAGACACTAATTACAAAGAGATAAGGTTTAATGCTACCTGCATTTGGGATGTTAAGCAGCTAGCTAGGTTTTGAAAAGAAAAAGGAAAGAGCTTATAATCTTGGAAAGGGGGATAAAGGAATGAGAGTAGTTGGATTTAAGCTAGGAAAATCTGTCAGGATAAAACAGACCTTTTTTCCTTACCTTTGACATTGCAGCATGACCTATTCATCTCATTTCTAACAGGGTTATTAGAATTGTGACAATCATCCAGCCAAATACTCTTCACTGTGAAGAAAGATCTGGGGTGAGACTGAAGACAGGTGTGGGACATCTATTTTGCCAAAGGCTTTATCTACAATGCTTGGATTTCAGTCTTCATCCCGGACTGATCTTCAAATACAGACCACTCAACCCTGGTTGAGAAATAATTTTCTCACCTTACCATTGTTTGGCTTTTAATGTAAACACCGTCTAATTCCTAACAGGTACCTAGCATAAATTCTGACCCCTGAATCCTTATTTAATGAATGAGTGAGACTGATCAAGTACAGCTATCTCAGACTATACCTGAGTCTCTGTTAGGGAAAACAGAGCATCCGTATTATGAAGGGTCAGAAGCTAATTTCACGTAATAATAAAAGCTTACAGTTGCAAAATGGAGTTGATTGTGTGGTATGATTTGCACATTTTCTGTAAGGGTGGCAGGCCCAGTATATATTTCTAGTACTATTTCTTTCTGTTAACTGAAGTTTTACATTTTGATTAGAACTTTATGCCTAGTTAAAATAGCATTGCCCTTGGGAGATAATGCATGAATATATTCAGGTATAAATACTTCCATGGGAGAAGACTCACCAGATTCAACACACGTGTCCAGCGATTGAAGGGTGCTTCTGCAAATGAGACAGTAGGCCAGGTTTGCTGGAGGACACGTGTTGCAAGGTCTCCAGTGGGAGTCTAGGTGGGCACACGTGGGGTAAACACTGAAGGAGGGTTCGTAGCAGCTGCAGGACAGCAGGAGGGCGCTGAGATCCTGAACCCTGGGAAAAGGGGATCAACTCTGAATTGGAGATTAGGACTGTGGGAGGAGACTGCTGACTGCTTAATTACAAAGAGCCAGCTGTCTTTAGAGGCCGAGTCTGCATCCTGTGTCACTATGTCAGCTTCTGACTACTAGTGAGAGAGGATTATGCATCAGAACATCAATACCAAACAAGCCCTTAGAAATCATCTCATCACCTCATTTCACAGCCTCAATTAAGTAATTTAAACTAAATCATACATAGGAGTTGATGACTAGAGCCTCTGCTGCAGTGTTTCTTTTTTGGTTGATCCGCATATCCGAGTTACAATTGCTCTGCCTGCCTTATTCCCTAAATTCACCCGAACGAAAACTGGGAATTTCCAAGCTGAGGTTCGAGTGAACTAAAGCTGAACCACCTTGTGGCCCAGACTCATCACAGATGGCTACTCTAAAGGAACACATGAGTCTATGGACAAGAAGGAAATAACAAAGAGTTAATATTTTGCAAGTTTTTCAATTAAAAAGGCATTTGTGAGATTCCTTCAATCCTCCTAAAAATACTTCTCTCAGTCTCATTCATCACAGTATAGCTCTCTCCAGCTTCTCATCCTCTTTCTGTAATTTCCTTGAAGTTTTCCTTTATACCCAGGTAACACTGGCTTTGGCTATCTCAATTTCTCACTTGCAGTATTTAGTTATCTCTTTAGAGGAAAGAGACATTCTTTCTCTTACAAAAATCAGTTACATTCTCCCCACCTCTTATTTTCCATCTGGACAATAAGACCCACTAACTGGGCAGGCAAGGAATGATCTTTTGTTATATTAGAACTAGTAGCATTTATGGTGAAAGTACAAGGATGGTTTAAATATGCATACAAAAAGCATATAATGTAATTTAGTACTTACTTGTGATTTAAAAGGAAAAGTTCTTTGAAAAGCTTAGTGAACTTTCTCACCCATAGATGGTATTTACTAAACTGTATAGCAAACATCAAGAAGCTTAGACACATTTCCTTAAGGTTGGGAAGATGGCAACAATTTTATCACCATTGTCTGACCAGTGCAAGAGGAGCCCCTCAAAGTGACAGACAGCACCTGAAAGGAAGAAGCAAAACAGTTGTGTTTTACATATATTGTGACTCTTCAAATAGAAAACTCAAGAGAAGAAGACTATTAATACATTAGAAAAAGACTAATAGATAAAAGACCAACATATATCCATCAATCACATTTTTTACATTGACATTTACTGATTAGAAGGTGTATTTGAGGAAAAAGATAACATTTACAACAGTAGAAATGTAGAGCGCACTGGAATCAACCAATAAAAATGTACAAATATTATGGGTAAAATTATAAAATATTATTAAAGGACATTTTAAAATCTGCAATAATGGAGAGATATGCCACACCTGTGAAAATGAGGATTTAATATCGTAAAATGTTGGCTTTCCCAAAATTAACTCAAAAATCTACTTCAACTCCAGTTGAAATCTGAGAGGCTGGGGAGGTGAAATTGGACAATCTGGTCATGAAATGCATGTGGAAAAGTAAAAGTTGAAGAAGAAGAAAGAAAACTTCTCAGAAAGAATCAGCACCATGATATACTACAACCTATTACAAAGCCAAGGCAATTAAAACAATATAAACATGGGGCAGAGAAAGACAAACCAACCAAAGGAATAGTCTGGGAAGTCCGGAAATATACCCACCTATATGGATCTCCCAATTCAATAATGAAGCTAACATGGAGAAGTAGAGAGGAAATTGTTTAATGGTATTGAGAAGTTTGTTTGCAATATGAAGAAGAGTGAAAAATTATACTCCAAATAGTAAACAAAAAATAATTTCTAGGTAGATTGAAAGTGAAAATGTTAAGGATAAAGCCAGAAAACCATTTGAATAAAATATAGATGAGAAAGGAAAAAGGTTAAATAAGAAACTAAAAACAAAATCTATAAAAGGAAACATTTTATGAATTTGAATATGTCAAAGTTAAATTGCAAGTAATTATATGTTAGAAAATAAATGTTTTTATAACTAATGAAATATTAATATTAATTAACATATAGCTAATAAAGGATGAATATACAAGGTATCTAAAAAACAACAAAATGAAGATAGTAATAATTTCAATACAAAACTGAGCAAAATGTGAATAAGCAATCCACAAAAGGCAAAACCAAAAATTACTAATGTGCATGTAGAGATGCCCAATCTCATTAGTTATCAGAGAACTACAAATTAAAACAATAATAATACACCACCTTATACCCATCTGATGGCAATTATTAAAGTCAGATAAAATCATGTTCTGCTGAGGATGTCAAAACAAGAATTTTAAACAGGCAGAGCTATTCTGAAGTGATTTTAAAGTATTTAATAAAATTAAATATGTACATACCTAATACTGGATATAAAACCTAGGTAACTTTTCATGCAGACACACAAAAATATAAATGAATGAACAAGAATAGTCATCACAGCGTTGCTTGCAATAGCTAAGAATTTTAAATAGCCTAAGTGTCCATCAAAAACCTGTTGTCTTGGAAGTATGAAGTGTTTTAAATATACCAAAAAAAGTTCTAGATTTCTATCTAGCTGTGGATTGGTCTTTAGGAAGGGATAGAGTGATATCAACACAAATAGATCTCAGAAAATTTGTATTGAAACTCAGAAATATAATTCATTGTATAGATAATACCAATAAGTAAATTAATTACTTCAAAGTGGGTATCTATGGACATGGCTGGTGTGGATCAGTGGATTGAGTGGTGCTCAAATGGTCACCAGTTCGATTCCCAGTCAGGACACATGCCTGGGTTGTAGACCAGGTCCCCAGTTGGAGGTGTGCAAGAGGCAACTGATTGATGTATCTCTCACACATATTTATGTTTCTCTCCTCTGTTTCTCCCTCCTTTCCCCCTCTCTAAAAATAAGTAAATAAAAACTTAAAAAAAAAAAAGGAGTGGGTATCTATGGGGATAAAATTGAGGAAACAAAAAGAAAGAAGAAAATAATTAAATATAGAAGATATATTTTTCACAGATGAATTAATATAGAGTTACCAAAGTTGAGGTTGAGGTTCTAATTCACATCAGTGCACCTAAAATTACATACATACATGTGAAAAAAAAATTTAATCATATGAGAATTTGTTAATTTTTTTCAATTTGATGCACTTCAGTTTTTGTTTTAAAATGACTTAACATTTTCTTCCCTTTCTCCTTCGGTCATGTAACCGGAAGTGAACTGTTGTGCACCTGCTCACATGGAGACTTCCTGGTTACCAGCATGTCCCACTCAGAGATTTAGTGCAAAACTCTGCAGTAGTCTTTCCTTGGAAGTGTGGTTTGTCATACTCAAGAGGTTTTGGACTTCTCTGCAAAACTGGAGATATTGTTGAGGATTTTACTCTACAGTTCATTCATACAGATATCAGGTATGACCAGCTGGTATTCACAAAACCCATCACTCGGCCTCTCATTGTGGGTGTCTGTCTTGCTGCCCAGACCATTTATGTCCTCAGGTGCCACATTAAAAAGAGCTTGTATCTTCCCTGTGGTCTGGAGCTCTGACAACTCGTGACTCTGGTTAACTCAGTTTGTTCATATTTGATTTTGCTCAACCACAGAGATATAAATATTGACTACTTAAAACTGATTTTTTTTTGAGTTCTTACAATAGTGCCCTCTATTGAAAAAAAAATCAGAAGGAAGGTCCGCCTTTCTCTATAGGAAAAATTAATATAAGCTAATATAAACCTATATAAACTAATCCTTTAGTTTACGAGTCCACAATCAAGGCATGTTCTGCCCCCAGGAATAGCCTATTTGTATTACAGATGACTTCCCCCAGGGTCAATATCCTGCCTCACCTAGGTAAGCCTTGGAAATTTAATCTCTTAAAGTAAATGAAAACATCACAGTGAAAATGGCATTGAAATTCACTTTCTTTTTCTAATTGAACCAAATTTGAAGATCCAGATACTGTTCTAGGATAGTTGTGCCAATTTTTCCATTCCTTCTCTGCACTAACATTTACTGTGAATAAGTGAAGTGACCTTGGGGTTGGGGGAAGCTGGAGAGATTGTCCCAATGTGTCCATGTGACAACACTATGTATTGATGTGCTAAGCTACATGTCATCACATAGTCCCATACCATCAAGACATGATGCTAAATCTAGACCTCTAGTCTCTTACATCATGATGTGGGTTAAGGAACTAGAGTTGGGGACAAGACAAAGCTGATTTTCTACCTTGGCTTTTTGTCTATTTTTAAATTGTATTTTTTGGGGGCTATAAGATGGGAATAATAATAGTAATTCTTATCTATGTGGTCAAAATGCATTATAGCATATTGCCTATGCATTTGGGCACAGATTCATTTGGTCCTAGAGTCAATCCTCAGAGTTCCTTTTCATTTTGCTGTTTAGGCAAGTTGAATAACTTCTTTTTTGTGTTTCATTCTAATGTACAAAACAAAGATAATTTAAAAGTACCTCTACCATGAGGCTGAAATTAGATGGTGCAAGTAAACCTGTTAACATAGGTCCTGACACAAAGTTAGAACTTTATAAACATTGATAAGTTATTATTATGGCTGTTGTAGGAATTTAAATAATAGCTATTTGGGCAAATTACTGAGCTTTTTGCCTGGTACAGAATGTGCACTCAATTCATATCAGTTCCCTTCTTTTCTTAGCAACCAGAAAACATGCATCTAATTTGCATAGGACTTGAAAGGGTGTTTTCCCACAAAAACAAAGAAACAGAAAAGAAAACAAACACCAAACAACAGTCTTCCTGTCCTAAGAAATTACGTAGTCACGTTTGTTCTAAGGTTTTCTAGATAGCCCTGTCATCAAGATACCCCAGTCTTCACTGAGGACACAGCTAGTATTTCCTGACAAGAGAAAGATGCCCTGAACTCTCACAAGGAAGGATTAAAGAAATGAGATAAAAACACCAGAGCTGTCCTTTGCCTCTCCCACGTTCCTTGTAGATACTCTTTAGTCAAGTGACAGAGGGAAAGGGGGAGTCTGATATTCTGTTTCATGAGTGAACAGAGCCAGTCGGGTTTGACCTTAACCACAGAGAAGAGAAGCAGCCTCTCCCAGCACTGGCCATAGGAAAGTGAATAGGAGGGACCTGAGCCAGAGGTGGCGAGCTTAGAGGAATGGGAAACATGAGAGGGAGGTATTGTCATGATAACTCTCTCAGATGTGGGTTAGAGTTGGATCTCACTCGTCTTTTCAAATAAATTTACTTTTCAAGGCAAAGCTTCCTATTTAATGAGAAAGCCCGTATCTCACTCCTCTGACTCCCAAGTTTGCCAACTGAGGAATAACTCAAGTTGTCTGTGTTGGGACAGCTTCACAGGCATTGCATTCTGACTGTACTCAGGGGGGAACTTGAGAAGTGACAAATGAGCAGAGGGAAAATGTTGTCTATGCCAAGGTAAGAACAGAGAGAAAAACAATCTTTAGATGCTTCAGTGATTTCGAATATATTAGTAAAAAGACAGGGACATGTAACATTCAATGCTTATCAGGGTTCTTGCAAACCATTCCAGGTCCCTCTGCCCAGGACAGTGGCTTGGACAAACTGTAATTACCTTCCAAGATGATGTCTTCACTGGGGAGGCAGGAACTTCAAGCACTGAGCTCTACTTTGTGACTGGTCAGAAGACAGCTTAGCCTTGGACATGTACTCTTTCATTTATTTAAATAGCATCTACATATTGAATTATGTATCAATCTCTGTTCCAGGGCTGGTGAATTTAACAGCGATGAGTCTCTGCCCTCATGAATCTTAGAATCTAGTGTAGAAGGCAGATATGGAAATAGATAATCTAATAAGCCACGATAAGACAGATACAAAACTAGAGACGTGAACAAAGTTTATTACAATCCAGAACAGGGGACTCAACACAATTGGGACAAAAGACTAATGAGAGAAAGTAACTTCATGGAAGACATCTTGTCACAAGTAATATTTCAGCTAAGACTGTAGTCAAGTGATGTCAATTAGGGGTCACAGAGTGACATTTTAGAAAGAAGGAAGAGTAAAGCAGTCACAGAGGTCAGGAAAAATGTTATACATGTAGTGGTGCTGCCAAGCAGCAAAGTGTGAGACAGAGAATAGCCAAAGATGAATCTAGAGAGGCAAGAAGAGCCAGATGATGAAGAACCAGGACTTCATGCAAAGGGAGAGCAGAGTCATCAATGGTTTTAGCAGAAGAGTGCCAAAAGATTCTGTATCAGAAAAAAATCTTTCTAAAAACAATGAAAAACATAGATTGGAGGAGGACATGGCTGAAAGCAGAGAGATCACGTAGGAGAATATTACAATAGTTTGTGGAGAAATGATAAGGGCCTGAACTACTAGTATACAGGAGAATTTAATTTAAAGGAACATATGGATCTAACACAATTTAAGAAATGTAAGAGGGAAAATCTTCAGGTTTGGTGTGATTCATTAGAAGGAGCTTGTGATGGCACATCAAATGAGGAAGAGACACAGAAAGAATTCTCCCAGTCACATCCTGGTGCGGTTGCAATAATAGAAACCTGACTTCCCAAAGTCAATGAATTCTGCACGGTCCTCCCCCATTGGAGACAGAAGAACGGGACACAGTCTCTGGATGGGGTTTCCTAGCTCTCAGAGGATTCTAGGGCCTACTGTTAAAAATCCATAGTTCTACATCCATAAAATGGAATATTATTTCGCAATAGAAAGTAATATGTTATCAAGCCATAAAAATTCTTGGAGGAACCTTAAGTGAAAGAAAACAGTCTGCGAAAACTACATACTGTAGGATTTCAAATCTATGATGCTTTGGCCCTGGCTGAGTAGCTCAGTTGGTTTGAGCATCATCCCGAAATGCTGTGAGTTTGATCTCTGGTCAGGGCATACACAAGAATCAACCAATGATGCATAAATAAATAGAACAATGAATTGATGTCTCTCTCTCTCTCTTTCTCTTTCCCTCTCTCTCTCATCAATAAATAGAAAATTAAAAAGAAGAAAAAGACAAATTTATGGCATCCTGAAAAGACAAAACTATGGATATAATGTAAAGATCAGTGATTGCCAGGGTTTGGGGGAGGGAGAAAGGGGGGAATTGTTGGAACACTGGGGAACTGTAGGACAGTGAAACTATTCTGTGTGATACTATTGTGGTAGACACATGCTGTTATGCATTTGTCAGAAACCCATCGTGTGTGCAACAGACAATGAACCCTAATAGAAACTATGGTCTTTAGTCAATAGTAATGCATCAATATTGATCTTCAGTTGTAATAGATATATCACACTAACACAAGGCATTAATAGTGTGTGCATGGAGGGGAGGGGAGTGAAGAGGAGTATAGTAACTCGCCATATAATCTGCTCAATTTTTCTATAAGCCAAAACATTCTCTGAAAACAAAAATCTATTAATTTAAAAAATACATATTTATCTTACACATCTGCTTCCTAATTTCTGGAAGATTGTTAAAGTGGCTTCAGCTCAAGCCCAGTGTGACTTAACTTACTGGGGCTGCCCTAGAGTGTACTTATTCAGCATATGGGAAGCACAAATTATCTGGAATTTTGTTTCAGTTCTTGAAAATTTCTCCAACCTTTAGAGCCCATAAATCCTCAATTTGTTCGATTATTTATGATTCAGATGGAAGTTTATCTTGTACTGCTATTGAGGTGTCCACATAACCTTAGAATTCAGTTGTTATTTCTTCCCTACTCATCTCATATTTGCTGCCTTGTGCATTGTGAACCCAAAGATGAAAAACAGGGAAAATTATTTTAGTTTGGGTTTTCTAATTTCTTACATCATTGGTTTGGCAGTGGGTGTTGAAACAGAACAATCTCTTAGAATCCAGAAAGGAGAATTCATGTATAAAAATTTAATTAACCTGTACAATGCTCATTGAGTCTTCATGGAACTTAATCAGAGTTTTCTTAACTTATTAGCTGCTTCACCTATTTTGCATCTTGTAGCCTGTGACAATGGCACTAAACAATCAGAATAGTGCTTATAGGCTAAACATACTAAAAGAGTATTTCCAAGGGTTGGAGTCTTCCATCACTTGCTAAATGCATCCAAATAAATCTCACCTGTGAATTCCAGATACAAGGTTCTGAGTGCTGGTGGGCTATGAAGATGAGGATCAAACACTGCCTGATACAGGGAACCTTAACGCAGCTGTGTTGCCTGATCCACTCCTGACTTTCTCCACTTATTTGGGGAAAGCACCGCACTACAGGGCTCCAGCCTAGTAACGATATATAATAAAGGCTAACTCAGAGGCAGTGTTCTCAACCAAACTATTGGATAAGCTGTTAAGGAAGAACAATGAATAACTATGAGTTAATCTAAGCTCTTTATTTATTTATCATTTTAAAGATTTTATTATTATTCATTTTTAGAGAGAGGGGAAGAGAAAGAGAATGAGAGAATTATCAATGTGTGGTTGCCTCTTGCTCGCCCCATACTAGGGACCTGGCCCACAACCCAGGTATGTGCCCTGACTTGGAATTGAATTGGTGACCCTTTGGTTCACAGCCTGTGCTCAATGCACTGAGCTACACCAGCCAGGGCTATTCTAAGCTCTTTAAATGAAGATCTATGTTGAGAGATTTGTATGCCATCAGGTGCTATTATATTGGATAAGTTGCTCAGTGATTCTGAGTTCAATGTTCTGTCTACTCTTTCAAAACCTATTTTAATATCAGAAACAGAAACAAATATGCACCAGAGACAAATACATGGGGAGAATATTTGAAGGAAATATGAGGGGATTTAGTTTTGGATTTTTGGAGCTTCAGATGCCCAGCACACAGATGGGGCTGAAGCTATGGAGACAGTTTTGATTAGACAAAAAATTTGGGAATGTTAGCACCTATAAGAGGTATTTGGCATCTGTATGTATAAGATGGATTCTGTATGTAGAGATGAGAGTTATAGGCTTAGGGGAGAATTTGGGGAGGAACACTTACATTGGAAAGATAATCGAAGGAAAGCAGGAAGGATTCTCCCGAGGAGAAGGTGAAATAAAGCTGTCACAGTTGGGAGGAGGAATAGGTGAGTGACATCAGGTTAGCCAGCTTTGGTGGGGGGAGGGCGGTGAAGTGTTTAAATATTGTAGCAATAACCAGAACGATGGCCACAGACCGGTTTGGAATAATGGGATCATGAGTAATCTTTGGAAAAGCCTTTGTATGAAGTGACAGAAGCTGAAAATAGATTGTAGAGATTTGGAGATCAGATGGAAGATAGATGAGTAACTATATCCAGTTACTAATTTGTTTCCAATGAAGCGGACAAGCTGTCTCAGAATTTGACTTTAAGAAAAGAAAAAGAAAAGAGTAAAAAAAAATCAGAGAAAGGGGTTAGTGTGAAGCAATGAGTAAAGACAGGTGATAGATAGATAGATGAATTTTGGTATAGGATGAATTTGTAATGCTTCCAGTCTGCATGGTTATATGATTTTCTTTAGCATCTGGGAATAGGTGTAGAAAAACTAAATGATTGTACTAAAACAAGGCTTGATTGCAGGATAGCTGACAAAGAGCTTTAAGGCCAAAGGAGAGGGAATAGTGAAATGAACCACAAGAATTCACCGACAATAGGAAAAAGTGGGAAATTGAAGTGATTTGAAGATGGTAGGTCTTGACAACATCACATAATCAGTCTTTCGGGAATTACCTTCAGAACTCTTGTTCAAATGTAAAAGAATAAAAGAACGAGAGGGGGTCGTGGTCAGAAGGTGAGATACAAGGCTGAGATTCCAGAAGCGGGATGTTTCTAGGTGATGACCAGATCCAAAATGTTAGTGAATGCGAGTGGCTGCAGTAGGCGACAAAGATTCCTCAAAGAATTTCAAAGCTGGTGTTGAGGGCAGGTTACTGTCAAAACACCATAAGCATTCAAGAAAGACCAAGGCAGAACTAACAGTAGAGGGCATTTCCATGTACTAGGTGCCCCGGTTCTCAGTGAGGGTGGAGGGTAGACGGAGACCAATGTCAATGAGGAGGGAGGGAAGAAAAGAAAATGGCTGAATGATATGCAGCAAGGAAGATGTCCTAAGGGTGACTGAAAAAAAGTGGTTGAGAATTAGCGGTGCTGAGCAAGAAGAATGTAAAGACCCAACTTATGTCCTTGGGGACTATGGGAAGAGGGAGAGCGAGAAGATACCAACTGAGAAGGCAAAACCAATGACATCATAGGTGGAAGGCAGGTAGGAGAATGCTATTAGTACCAGTTTAGAACCTAAGAGGTTAATGACCTTCCAAGTTTCTGGAAGCACAGAGATGTTTGGTCCTGTTTGGAAAGATGCTCTCAACAGAATATTGCAAAGGTAGCTTTACTTTCATCGGTCACAGGCAGGAATGAAGAGGAAGATCATATATATATGTGTGCGTGTGTATATATATGTATTTTATTCAACTTACACAAGCAGTAAGCTGCATGAACAAAAGTATTTGTCTCAATTATGTATTGCAGCATCCTCAGCGCCTAGCACAGTGCCTGGTGCACAGTAGGTGCTCAGGTGCACAAGTACATTGAATAAGCGCATGAGCTAATGAGAGCTGTAAATGAGGAAAAATAGGTGTGCTTAATCAGCAAAAGCCACAGTTCATATGGAACCTCTACTATCCCAGCAGAAAAGCTTTTTATGTCTTGCAAATTGTTTAATTCTTTCATGACCCATAATGTGTGTTGATGGATATGCTTTGAAAGTTTGGGAAGGTAAAAGTGTTAGAAGATGAAAAGATCAGAGGAAAGAGCACTATGATCCAGGAAGTCAGATAATTCAGCATCTCTATTCTGTAACTGGATACAGACAATATGACTCATTATTTGTCTCTGCTGTGAGGAAAGTTCTTTAAAACTATATGTTTACATCCGGAAGCCACTGTTAGATTTTATGTAGTCTGAGTATAGAAGTAAGGCCAACACCTTGCTCTTTACCTCCCCACTATTCACAGCAATCTCTTAGTAAGTGTTTATAAAAGTTCTACTATTTACTATTTTTTAGTATAAGGCAAGGCAGAAAAAAATAGAAGTCAAAATTCCTGCCTTTGGAAACTTACATTTTGGTTGAGGGAAACAAGACTCATGCGATGAAAACATTTGGCAGAGTATATAATTATATACTTGCTTAATCCAGGTGGTATTTAAGAGATCCTTGAGAGATGTCATAGAGAATTAGTGGAATTTGAATATACAGAGAGGTAGGGATGAAGGATCGTTTCCCTGCATTGTTGTCAAAATCCATGATTTATAGCTTATTCTGTTCCTCAGCTATTAATCACCCACACCTACCAGCATTTGCCAGCAAAAGAGGTTTTTAAGAATGGAGAGAGTTTTGAGGGTTGCCAGAGGGGAGGGTAGTGTGGGGGAATGGGTGAAGAGGTGAGGGGATTAATAAGCACAAATAAGTAGTTACAGAATAGCCATGGGGATGTAAAGTACGGGTGTAGGAAATGGAGTAGCCAAAGAATTTACATGCATGACCCCTGGACAAAAACAATGATGGGGTGATTGCCTGAGGGAGTGGGGGGTGCGGGGTGGAGGGGGGGCAAAGGGGGGAAATTGGGACAACTGTAATAACATAATTGATAAAATATAATTTAACAAAGAACTGTGCATGGGTAGAAAAATAGGCACAAAGAAAAAAGCGTGTGTGTGTGTGTGTGTGTGTGTGTGTGAAGGTTGGAACAAACAAACAAGAAAATCAGCCAAGTGGAGAAAAGTATCTTTTGCAATGATCTAAAGGAATGAGTCTGCACTGCTTCCTGCATCTTTTACTTTTGGCCTAGAGCTGGCATTTAATTTGAATTGTATTAACCACACATGAAATCTAACGCAGCAACTTGATTCTCCCCATTCGGGATGTTTATTTAAAGAAAAAGCTTGCAAGTTGCATAACTGCCTTTTCAGAATATAACAAAGTTTCCTCTCAGCAAGGTAAGTGTCAGGGTCACCTGCAGAAGTAAGTGCTAGGAGGAAAGGACAAAAGTGGGCTCTACCTGGAGAAGAAAGTAATGGTTCCTAACATAACTGAACACAAAGAACAGGAAACAAAATACATAAAGAATCGTGAAAACATGGAACTCTATGAATTGTCCGGATGACCTTTTAGTAATTTGGGTCAAACCTGACGATGAAGGTGAACAAAGATACATACACAAGTGCAAAATGCATGTATGGCGTATGGCAATGTTCATTGTGTCATCAGATACAATAGCAAAGAGATGGGCAACATAACCTTGAAGAGGAGACTAGTTAAATATAGAATAGTCACAAATGGAATTAAAATAATATGCATCGACTAAAGTTATCTGGTTTTACATTACTGAAATAGAAAATTGGTCATGATGTGTTGTTGAATTAAAATACAGGCTGTAAAACAATGTGTAAAGTTTAAGTGAAATTTTATAGAAAATTCAAATACATGCCTGAGCTTCATCCTTCCTATAATCTATAAAATATTTAATCTGAGGTCTCTGTTTCATATTCTTACGCTGTTTCAGGAAAAGTAAAAATAAAAAAAAAGAAGAAGGCCAGAATAGGGAATGCATGATTTGGAGAAAAGAGAACTGCATTTGAATACTTGTTCTTTTTTTTTTTTTTTTTTTTTTTTTTTTTTTTTTTTTTTTTTTTTTGAGAGTTGTGCTAGGTAGTTGTGGTAAACTGAATTTTGCTCCCTCCCTCCACAATTCATACGCTGAAGCCCAATGTTTCGTCAGAGATACCGCCTACATTGAGGTAGCTGAAGTTAAAGGAGGTCATCAGGGTGGGGCCCTGACAACAGTGTTAGTATCTTTGTAAGAACAGACACCAGCGCCCAGGCGGGCATGTCTCAGTTGTTGGAGCATATCCCATAAATTGAAAGGTTGTAGGTTTCATGCCTGGCCAAGGCACATACCTAGGTTGTGGGTTCAATTCCCCAGTCAGGGTGCAATTGATATTTCTCTCCCTCTCCCTTTCTCTCTTAAAAAAAAAAAAAAAAAGAAAAGAAAAGAAAAAGAAAAAGAAGAAAAAATATCCTTGGGTGAAAGTATAAAAAAAAAAAAAGAAGAAGAGACACTAGCTAATTGACAGAACACTCTTCCTCTTTCCCTCTCTTCCTCTTCTTTCCTTTGTCCATCCTTCACCATGAGAAGTCATAATAAGAAGACAGCCATCTGGAAGCCAGGAAGAGAGCTAACATCTTGATCTTGGACTTCCCATCCTCCAGCACTGCGAAAAATAACTATTGTTTAAGCCCACAGTCTATGACATTTTGTTATGGCAGCAGATTGCTCTTCTTTGTGTGGTTGGGGGTCATCTAATCAGCTGAAGCTCTGAAAAGAACGAAAAGGTTGACACTCCTGGGAGTGAGAGGAAACTTCTCTTTTCTGGCTGCCTTGAGCTGGGACATTGTGTTCACCTGTCTTTAGGCTTGAACTGAAACATTGGCTTTTCCTGGGCTTCATGCCTGCTGGAGTTTGGACTAGGGTGTCTCTCCTAAGTCACAGGCCTTAAGACTGGACTGGAAATATACAACCAGCTCAATTTTCCAACTGCAGATCTTGGGACTAGTCAGCCTTAATAATTGAGTGAGCTAATTCCTTGCTATCTATCATCTATCTGTCTGTCTGTCTATCTATCTATCTATCATCTATCTATCATCATCATCCATACTTCCTCTTGGTTCTGTGGATCTGTTTTTCTGGAGACTTTTCTCTCTTTTAATCAAAGTTACCTTAGGAAGTGTCCTGAAAATAATCTAGTTTATCTTTCTGTGAAGTATTCATGTATTTTCCCAATCAGGGTATTTCCTTTTAAAACCTGTCTCATTCTGGTATATAAAACCAGAGGCAGTGGGGGAGATGCCTTCTCATGAAAGCACATACGTGCTTCCCCTTCCAATCAGATTACTTCTTTAAGAAAGTTTGATTACCTTGATACACGTAAAACTCTTGAGGTCTCGGAAGACCCCAACACGGCAGCAACCTTGAAGCGGGACTCTTTCCCTCAGACAGACTCAGTGGTTTGAAAGCACTTACGTGCAAGCCAGAGGTTTCCCTTTTCATGTCTTTAGGACAAACGTTCCCAGTTCCTTTAATATTTCCTCTCACGTTATCTTTGAGTAATTTAGTCACTATGAGAACACAGTCAAGATTGCCAATGTTCCCCTTAAATTCACTCCCAGAACTAAGTAGATAATTGTGTGCAGCCGGCCCCACCCAGTGAAATGATGAGCTCCTTTATGTGGACAATGTCTTTTTCTAGAACAACAGCCAAAGACTGCTGGCATTTTGAAGGGCACCATAACCCTTTATTCAGTCCCCTAGATCATATTTATACAAAATACTGCTCATTTTTTGAAAATTTGAGCTTTTTGGAATTTGCTGCTTTTATTTATTTTTTCTATCTTATCTTTCTTACTCCTATTGAAACTAAGAATCAAGAATGAAACTGAGTTATTTGCATTTCATAGCATCTTATGATCACCGATTCAAGCAAAGTCTTCCTGTTATTTTGTTTTCTATTTGCTCTCACTCCCACTTCCTTATCTCCCTATACAAAGGCACCCAAACTAAAGTGTCTGTTATAATTAAATCCATGTGTCCCTTAAAAAAGTGTTGTTTTGTATGTATAAGCATGTACTTTTATTTACATAAATGGTCTTGTATTAATTCTATTTTTTTTTACCTACCGATGATGATAATTTTCTCTACGTTTTTTCCCCCTCAGGTTTTCCATTCTCGGTGCATTTGAACTTCTGTATAGAATCCTTATTGTGGCATTGTGGCTGATGGCTTAGTTGGTTGGAGCATCATCACAAGCACCAACAGATTGCAGGTTCAATTCCTCATCAGAGCAGGTAGCTAGGTTGTGGGTTTGAACCTCTGTCAGGGCTCATACGGGAGGCAACCAACTGATGTTTCTCTCTCTCTCTCTCTCTCTTTCTCTTTGTCATCAATAAACATATTCTCAGGTGAGAATTAAAACAAAAATAGAATCCTTATTGTTTACATTACTTATTTGATTCATAATACATTTGCCAGATGTTGCTTTTCCCCTTTAGCAGGAGTATAAGCTCCTAGAGAAGGGCCACTGTAATATCATTTTCTCAGCACCAAAACTATTTTTCACATGTTGCTTAATGCAGTTGTACTAAATAAATGAATGAAAATGCTCATGGAAACGAAGCATTCAATTTATGTTCCTAAATTTTTCACACACAACGTTTCTCCTCTTGAATCAAAAACTGGCCCCCACACCTCAGGAAAACATTTATATTCCGCACATCTTCTAGGTAAAACCCCAAATGTGGGTCAAAACTGCAAAACGTTGATGTCATCAGCGGCCTCATGCATGCAAATAGGTGCTTCAAAAAGGAGGTCAGCTCTGAGAGCTCACTCAAGAAGGTCCCCAGATTCTCATGACTGAGGGAGATGCTGCCAAATAGTCTAGGAGAAAGCTTTGTGAGAATCAATCAAAGAAAAGTGGGAGCGTGAAGGGAAGAGAAGGTGACAAAGAGCCCGGGCAGGTAAGCGGTGACATTTGGGTTTCTGCAGAAAGCAGGCAATGTTGAGAGAAAACAAAGGTTATTATGCTAGAGAATTCCAACCAGAAGCCAGCTCTCTACCCAGAGCAGCGCTAACCAGACCCCAGGCATTGTCCCCGCTCACGAATGCTCCACCTGAACAAAGGGAAGGATGACGGGAGCCAAAGTTTTTGTGAAATGCTTGCACCAAAGCCAGAGTTGCTCAGAGAAGAAAAGCTCAATTTGTGAACTCTGAGTTTCAATTCATCCAAAATTCAAGACATTATTTTTCCTTTTATTTTCCCCATTCATTTGCTGTGTAATTCTGAAAACATCCCTTTGCATCTGGGTCTCAGTGACCTACCCTGGGAAATGGGGTGCTTGTACCCACCACACCCCTGCTTCTAAAGACACACTGGGAGAATTAACAGGGAAATTTTAAAAAGCTTCTTCTTTAGTCCAGAGACAATGTGGCATTACATTGATCACCTAGGTAATGCTTCACTCCATTCAGTCCTTGCTGTTGTAGCTCCTCTCTCCCAGCTGGCCTTTGAAAGCAAACCAGCCAGCTACAGCTGAGCTGGAAGGTTCTCAGCGCTCAGTGACTGCAGGCTGAAATACAGCTATCACCATAGAAAATGTCCTTCCAGTGCTCCAGAGAATAGCATTCAGTTTTCAGCCCCAGGGAATTCAGTGTAACCTTAGTTACCCCTCACCACCATTGCTTCCTTGGGCAGCTATGGAGGAGAACAACCATTCCAAACTTTAATTAAGCGGGGAAAGAACCATCACTTTCTTAAAGGGCACCAACCAAAAAAGATGACAACTGAACTCCTGTAGAACTTTAAATACCTTTCCTACAGTTTATCTTACCTCCTTGTTTTTTTTCCCAAGATGAGTTGAGAGACAAAGCCAATCTTCCTTCCTCGCAGGTGAGCTCTACCTACCAAGTTGCCTGATACACAAAACATTGCCCCAGGGACCCGTGATTTCCTCCTTAATCCCTCAATCCTGTTATTAACCAACCTCCCTACTCTTTTCTTCTCTTTCTCTCTTTCTCTCTTTCATCTTTGTAATACAAGAGCTTGGCTGCCATGGCAATAAGAACCATGGCAATGCCCAGATAAACAGTTTTTTCTTTGAATAAATATGCAAGGAAATAAAAACACAGGTGACACATAGGCCAAATTCCCCTTAATGTCCAAGTCACTGCCTCGGGAGGAAGGTATTCTCAAATGATATAGTCAGACCATTTGACAAATTAGTGAGTCTCTATGTGTGTCACTTGCTTGGGGGAAAGGTTGGAATTAAGGGCAGAAGAGGAGGCTGGTAGCGATGCATTAGAGTAAGTGGGAGCTTTTCAAATCTTCCAGCACAAGTTGTTCACGCTCCATGATGACAAATGCTTTTCTAAACCTATGGTTTCAGGGAAGAAGTAGAAGAAAGGGAGAATAGGAGAAGACAAGTAACTGGCAATTTTGGAGTCTGAGTGCCAAGTAAGTAGTTCATTGTAAGTTACACTGCAAGAAGATAGACCCAGGTATAATGTACTTTAGGAGAAGATGGAGGGTAGCCTGTGTACATAACGAACCTGAACTCTCTGCTCCATCTTTACGCTCTCATCTGGTTTCCCTGTGACTGAAATGCTGTCTTAGTTGTGGTCAGGACCTCATAGGAGGTGAGCTTCTAGTCTGTCAGGGTTTACCAGTCTCTAATAGAAGTTAGTCACCAGTTTATGGAAGAAGTTAAGGAAAGCCTACTTGGATACCTGCTACTGTTTCACTGAGGGCTCAGGACACTCTTCGGAGCTTCTTAGATGTATCGTCTTACTTAATTCCTATCCTCTGACACAGATATTATGTACCCTTACTTCACAGAGGAGGAAATAGAGGCCCAGAGAGGCTGAGTAACTCCCCCAAGGTTGCACAGGGAGTGACCAATCAGAATTTAGGCAGTCTGGCTCCAGAACTCTCATTCTTCACTGATCTATTGTACTTAATGCTATAGTTTCTCCCCCAGCACAGAGTACGACTGAAGTTGTACAGAGAACACTGTCTGCACTAACCAGCCCAACAAATGAGCCCACAGTTTGTCACACTTATTTATAGAAAATCAGAAAGAGGATATAATTTCCATTCTTATTAACAAATACCCACGTCTTTTGTCATCTTCATCATTAAATCTGCATTTGCTCTGTGGTAAACAAAAAATAAAACAACCCCGAAAAAGAACAGGGGAGAAAATAACACCCTTGCTTTTCCTGGCTCTGTCAGAAACCATCCTCTGCAGCTCAGCTCTGTGAGGCTGAGGAGGAGGGAGCTGTCGTCCACCGTCCTGAATCACAGACAGTAACGACAAAACACTGAGAAGCAGAGGCCTGATCTGAACAAAATAGATTTTCTTGAATTTTCATATGTTAGATGCCATCCTAGGAAAATGGAATTTGGCCCATAGTACTGACACAGAAAGGCAGGCCTCACTTCATCAGGGCGAAGCCATGTAGCTTTTTGGCCACACCCCAAAATCTATTATAAAACAAAAAAACAAAGCTACAAACTGATATCTTGATATGTCAGGACAAAAGATTTAAGGCTGCAATTTTTTAAAAAGTGGGCTTAAATAAAAGAATTATTTTCTTACTGTGTTTCAATTCTGGGAAGTTTAGCAACTCATGTTTAGCTTTTTCGTATTCTTGTGAAGGACTGATTGATTAAGATTCCAGTGATAGAGTTGAACATGATGTGACTGATTAAAGAAAAAGAAAGCCACAGGTGTTTGACCCTCCTCCCATTCAGTGGCAGGATAAATGTCCTCACCCATCAAATATGGGCAGATTCCGTGACTGTTCTGATATATAGAATAGAGTAGAAGTATTAGTGGCCAATTTCTGGGCTGAGGTCTAAGAGATCAGAAGCTTCTACTCCATCTTCATTAGAATATTAATTAGCACTTGGAGCTTACACAGATTGAATGTTTGTGTCCTCCCAAAGTTCATATGTTAAAACCCTAATTTCCAGCATGGTGACATTGGTGAGTGGGACCTGTCACAGATCATTAAATTGAAGTCAGTTAGGAGAACTGATCAGATTAATTAAATTTGGGATAGAGTCCTCTTTATGGGATCTCTGCATGAATACACCAAGGAAAGGCATGTGGGCACAAAGCCAGAAACACGTGGGATAAATGATGGGCCAACAAAAACAATAGAATGTCCATTGTACTGTTCAAATCACTTTGTGAGATTATAATCTTTTTTACCCCAAGTTTTAAGCCCAGGGACGCTAAGTATCTTGTCCCTGATCTAGTAGTGGGACCAGGAAAAATGATTTATTTTTTATTAGATCCTCAAACAACTGGCTTGGCTGCATTGTATATTAAATTTGTTCTTGTTTGCAGAAACGTCCAGGTTTTTTGGCAGACAGGCGTCAAGTCTGTGCTGGACACTGCTGAGTCTCACACATGGCCCAGCTGATAGATCTCCTGAAGAGCTTCCCAGCCTCCCACCAACCGCACAGACTTTTTGGCTCCCACAAGGATGAAAATAAAGTCCCAGGTAAGATTCAAGAAGCTGTTTTTCAGGGTGACGCATGCTTTATACCAAGAGAGGTAGATAATGAGAAAGAAAAATATGTATTATTCTTTTTATTGCATTTGTTTCCATTTCAATTTCTGTTTATTCCCTTTATATCCCCTCAACCCCACAATCACTACACTGTTGTCCATGTCCATGAGTCCTTTTTATTTTTGCTCCATTCCTTCACCCTCAGCCACCTTCCCGCCATGGCTGTCATCCTGCTCTCTGAATCTGTCTCTGTTGTGCTTGTTAGTTCAGTTTGTTCATTAGATTCCACATATGAGTGAAATCATACGGCATTTGTCTGTCTCTGACTGGCTTATTTCACTTAGCGTAATGTTCTCCAGGTCCATCCATGCTGCCACAAAGGTAAAATTTTCTTCTTTTTTTTAAGGCTGAGTAGTATTCCATTATGTAAATGTCCCATAGTTATTTTATCCACTCATCTACTTGGGCTGCTTCCATATCCTGGTGACTGTAAATAACGCTGCAATGAACATAGGGGTGCTTATATTCTTTTGAATTAGTGTTTTGGGCTCCTTCAGATATATTCCCAGAAGTGGGACCACTGGTCAAAAGGCAGATCTGTTTTTAATTTTTTCAGATATCTCCGGACTGCTTTCCACAGTGGCTGTACCGATCTGCATTCCCACCAGCAGTGCGAAAGGTTTCCCCTCTCTCCACATCCACACCAGCACTTGTTTGTTCTATTATTGATGGTAGCCATTCTGAGTGGTGTGATGTCATATTTCATTGTGGTTTTAATTTTCATTTCTTTGATGATTAGTGACAATGAGGATTTTTTCATGTATCTATTGGCCATCTGTATGTCCTTTTTGGAGGAGTGTTTATTCAGGTCCTTTGTCCATTTGTTAATTGGATTGTTTGTTTTTTTAGTGTGAAGTTTCATAAATTATTTTAAAATTTTGGATATTAACTTCTTATCAGATGTATCAGCAAATACGTTCTCCCATTCTGTGGGCTGTCTTTTGATTTTGTTGATGGTTTCCTTTGCTGCCAAAGCTTTTTAGTTTGATGTAGTCCCATTTGTTTATGTTTTGTGTCTGTGTGTTTTCCTTGCCTGAGGAGATATATCAGATAAAATATTGCTCTGAACATTGTCCGAGATTTTTACTGCCTATGCTTCTGCTAGGATTTTTATGGTTTTGGGTCTAACATTTAAGTCTTTAATCCATTTTGAATTTATTCTTGTGTGCAGTGTAAGAAGGTGGTTTAGTTTCACTTCCTGTATGTATCTTTCCAATTTTCCCAACACCATTTATTGAATAATCTTTAGCCATTTTATGTGATTGCTTCCTCTGTCAAATATTAATTGACTGTAAAGGTGTGGGTTTATTTCTGAGCTCTCTGTTCTGTTCCATTGATCTGTGTGTCAGTTTTTATGCCAGGTCCGTGTTGTTTTGATTACTATGGCCTTAGAGTATAGATTGCTATTAGGTAGTGTGACTCCTCCAGCTGTTGTTTCTCATTCTCAAGATTGATATTGCTATGAGGGCCTTTTGTGGTTCCATATAAAGTTTTGAAATATTCTAGTTCTGTGAAATACATCATTGGTGTCTCAGTAGGAATTGTATTGTATCTATAGATTGCTTTGGGTAGCATGGACATTTTAATGATGTTAATTCTTCCTATCCATGAACACTGTATGGTATGTGCTTCCACTTACTTGTGTCTTCTTCAGCTTCTTTCTTCAGTGTCTTATAATTTTCTAAGTACAGGTCTTTTATGTCATTGGTTAGGTTTATTCCTAGGTATTTTATTCTTTTTGAAGGAATTGTGAATAGGACTGTTTCCTTAATTTCCTTTTCTGATAGTTCATTATTGGCATATAAAAATGCAGCTGATTTCTGAATATTAATTTTGCACCCTGCTACTTTGCTGAATTCATTTATCAGTTCTAGTAGATTATTGATGGAATCTTCAGGGTTCTCCATGTACAGTATCATGTCAGCTACAAATAAAGACAGTTTTACTCCTTTTCCAATTTTGATGCCTTCTATTTCTTCTTCTTGTCTGATTGATATGGTTAGGATTTCCAGTACTATGTTGAACAAGAGAGGTGAAAGAAATTGCTCTCTTATTCCCAATCTTAAGGAAAACTATTATTGTTTTTGCCCACTGAGTATGATGCTGGCAGTAGCCTTGTCATATATGGTCTTTATTATGCTTAGGTATGTTCCCTTTATTCCCATTTTGTTGAGAGTTTTTATTATAAATTTGTGCTAAATTTTATCAAATTCTTTTTCTGCAATTATTGATATGATCATGTGGGTTTTATCCTTGATTTTGTTTATGCATTCCCAGAATAATTCCCACTTGATCATGATGTGTGATCTTTTTGATGTATTGCTGTGTTCAGTTTGCTAATATTGTTGAGGATTTTAGCACCTATGTTCATCAGGGATATTGGCCTATACTTTTCTTTCTTTGTAGTCTCTATCTGGTTTTAGAATTAGGATAATGCTGGTCTCATAAAATGAGCTTGGGAGTCTTCCTTTCTCTTGAATTTTTTGAAACAGTTTGAAAAGGAAAGGTGTTAGTTCTCAGAATGTTTGGTAAAATTCACCTGTGAAGCCATCTGATCTAGAGCTTTTGTCTTATTTGTCTCAACTACAGAAAACTAAGGAGGGGGAATGGGGGTCAGTGAAGGTCATGTCTGTCATGTTCCAGCAAAGACAGAAAAGTGGAAGGATAGAGCTTGAAGCATTTGTCACCTGTTCTAATTTTCTGCCTCAGTACTAGCTAGATGAGTGCATACCTGAGGCTCTGCCCCATGATTCAGCACCTTCCTCTCATGACAACCAGTTGCTAGAAGAAGGCACAGTGCTCCAACCAGGGGCTGGCAAGTCAATGCCCCCTGACCATTGGCCCACTTCCCCAGTCCACAATAGAAGGGAAACCCTCAAGGGATTTTACACCCAGCCTCTGAAGTGCTGATGTGCAAATCAGTGGTGGAAGAAAAGCTCCTCTGCCCAGTCTTCTGTCTAAGGCACCATGAAACTACCAGGCCAGGGTGGGACAGCCATTGTCCCACCTAGAGATGCAGGTGAGGCATGCATACCCAACCTTGACATGCACCTGAATATTCCCTGCCAGGGACAAGAGTAAGCAACAGTGTCTGGGTGCAGTTAAGAAGAAGGAGGCTGGGCAGGGAACCAGGGGCAGAAAAGTGAGCAACTGAGATCCTGGGAAAATGGGTCGGGGGCTAGAAGGAGGACTGATGTGATCCACAGCTTCAAGGTCCAAGGATGTTCTCAATGGTCCCTTTGGGTTTATTTACAAACCTCAAATTTACAAATAAAATCACTAAGAACATCAAGATTGTGAATGCAGAGCACTAATGCCCAACTGTGAGATCTCTCTGTGGGTGGTGCTCTGTGGGACTGCACTGGTTGAAACCCTGTATGCAGGAAGAAGAGAGAAGTATGACTCAGCCTCTGTGGGTAGCTGAAGAAACCCCTCTGTTGTGACCTGCCGAGGACAGGAGTGAAGCTGCTGATCAGACAAGGACAGCATTGGTCCACATGACAGAAACATAAATAAATCTAAACTGTAAGGAACAAGAATGAAAATCTCCCTTAACTTCCTTGCTGCAACTGCACAGTTTGAATTTGTCCTCCATCAATTGCATCAATTTAGTTCATTTTTGTTTCTGCCTTTGGGGCTCCAAGCCAGTGTTTACAGAGGGAATTCCTGAGGGTCCTTGACCATTACTCTCTAGATGGTCTCTTCCATCATGTTGGTAAATTCAAGGTTAGATGGTTCTCTTAGTCTTGTCTCTCCTGCTTTTTTTCTTGTCAAATATCTCTCTGGATGTTTCTTGCATGTATATAATATTTCATGATTTTCTCCTATTTTTATATTTCTTTTGTTATTTCAGTGAGAGTTACAGAGAAGAAGCTGTCAAAGACAAAAATAGGTTGGCTTTTCTAATTGGAAGTTTGTGGCTTCCTTTTCTTTTCATCTCCAACTGAGCCCCAACAAACAGCCTAAAGGACCAGGTAGGTCTCTGTCCACTTTTACTTGGCTATCTATTTCCCCCGATTAGTCCTGCTTCTGTTAATGAGCATCTCTGGTTAAAAAAATCTGGATAGAGAAGGAAAAGTGGTAAACAAGCGTGACAACTGAATTTGAATCTCTCAGTTTGATTCTAATCTTACATGTAATTCCATTTCCTTGACAAGATGAGCAAGACCACTTGTAAATCAGTTAGGTTTTCTTTTGTGTGAAGTGTGGGCTTAAATGTCATGATACATTAGTGTTGAATGCCCCTCTTGACTAGTGCTGATAACAATTTCCTTCAATAATCATCCTCTTTAACAATTTTAAATGTATTTTAGAAGGCATTGGCACTTTCCTCTGAAAGTCCAGTGAAGGCAATTACCCATCCATCCATTCATTCATTCATGTATCCATGAGTTAATTTATTTAACAAATATTTTTAGGCTCTTTTATTGGCTGTGTTGATCCCTGCCCCTAAATTGTATGTTGAAGTCTCAATCCCCAATAACTGAAAATGTGACTGTATTTGGAAATAGAGTTTATAAAGAAGTAATACAGCTAAAACGAGATCATTAGAGTGGGTCCTAATTCAAAATGACTGATGTGCTTTAAGAAGGGAAAGTTTGGACATATATCAATGGAAGGAAGGCCATGTAATGACAGAAGGAGAAGACCACCATCAATAAGCCAAGGAGAGAAGACTTAGAAAACAAAAAACAGCCCTAATGACACCTTGTCTTTGGACTTCCCAGCCTTCAGAACTGTAAGAAAATAAATTCCTGTTGCTCAAGATACCAGTTTGCGGGACTTTGTTATGGCAGCCTTAGAAAACTCATATAGGGACTTACTATGTAACAGGAATGGTTTGATATGCTGAAATTTAAGACAAACGGAGCCCTGTCTTTGGGCATTTATATTTCATTGAGAAGAGAATTGAACAAGTTCATTTTTAGAGATTAATAACTGCCATAAATAATATAAAAGAAGTTAAAGTGATGAGTGTGAAGAAGGGGGATGAATAGCCACTTAATACTGGGTGGGCCTGGAAGGCTGCTCTGGAGAGGAAACCTTGAGCTGATACCTCATTCCCATCACACGCATTATCAATGTTACAGTAGCAAGGCCTAACCCAGTAGACTTTAGCTCAGGCTCAGTGCAAGTCTTTTAAATGGGTGACCATCAGCTTCATTATCTTCAGGGTTGTTGTGACTGCAATTGAGAACATGAGAGCATCAAGAGACTAGAAAGGCCCTAAAGATGTCATTTTGTTTAGATAGACTCAGTGCATCCTTTCTAGAATTTCCTTTAAGTTCTCTTGCCATACACACAGTTGCCATGGTCAAGCTCTTTTCCCCAAGGCTGACCTCCAAAACTCTGTACTGCAGACCTATTCCTTTGATGTCGTGCTCAGGGAGGTAGCAGCCTACATATGTCACAGCCTGTCCCTTTTGCAGGAATAATTAACTGTAAGTTCCAGGTATGTGTGAGAACAACCTGGGGAGACTTTTCAGACACACCTGCACGGATCCCACCTGAGTCACTGGGGAGAAAGAACATGTGAACAGTGAGAATTACCTTTAAGCTTTTCAGATAAATTTTCTTCTCTCATCCACCTCCGATCCCATTGAACAGCAAATTATTATGACTTCCACCTCTGACATTTAAAGTGCTTTATATGTACTGAGCAGAAAACCCCAGTTACTTAAGTCTTTCCTCAGAAGGTTGCATAATAAATATGTGAAGTGCATCTCATGGATACATTGAAAGGAGGCAGGGCTTTTAAAGAACTTTAGTAAAAAAACACAAAGGCTAAGTAAGAGTAAAGAATTCAGAACTGTATCAGTTAAAATGATAGCGCTAAACATATTAAGATTAAGGGCTCACAACTAGTGCTTGTGAATTCTTGCCCTGAATTTATCCTTATCTCATCTTTCAACACTCAGTGCTCGCTCGGCAGACTTCCCTGAAATCACACAATCCCTATATCGTCTACAAATGTCCCTGCAGGAAATCCCCATTCAGACCTTGTATGTCTCTGGGTTTCTCTGTTCCCTTGACTTGGGTACATTTCCTACCCATCCTAGATGGTCTGTCCTCTACTCCAGCCACAACAGAAGACCTGGGCTTGTTTTTGCTCTTCTATGACATGTTTTCTGATGGCTTCAACTTGGACAAACGTGGCGTAGGATGGGGAAATGTAAGTTTAGGGCAGGTAATCACTGTGTAGGCAGAATGAGCTCTCTTACTAGAAGAAGTTAGGATTCTTTTTTGTGTGTGTGTTTATTTTCCATCCAAGCAGAAAATTATGATTTAACAATGTCACCTAACAAGTGTAACCAGGACTTTTAAGTTTTTCAATTTGCATAGCTAATGAAATGCACTTTCAAAAGCTCTGACAATTACTCATTTTTTTTCCCCATCTTGGGTTTAGACACATTATTTTTGGATTTTGAATTATACGTAGGCCCTCTCTCTATGACTGGCCTTGAAGAGATGCTTCTGCTGCCTCTGTTGCCCTCTCTACTTCTAAAACAATGCCCCGGCTCATTGTTTCTACCCCAGTCTCTCCCTGTGAATGTAGATAAAAACTAAGCCGATGTGTATTACTCAGTTTAGAATTGACTGGTAATTGCCAGTGTTGTCCCTGGGGTTGCATTTGGGACCGATCTTTCATCCCTTGTTCTTGCCAGTTCCTATGTCCTTTGCCTTCCTTTGGTTCATTTCCTCACCCATGTCAGCTGCCTTGAAACCGGAGCTTAGCAGTGGAGTAGGAGCTAGAGCTGGCGTGGTCTTGGTTCTACAACAGCCTCAATGCCCTGGATGCCCCTTAAAGAGCTGTTCAGCCACCCACCGCCCCAACCTTCTACACTGTAGAAGGGAAACTTGCATTTTCAAATGAAACCTTATGTACAGAGTCTCTAACAAATCAAAGAACAACAGCCCAGGGCAGATTACCTTAGCTGTTCCTCACACCTTCCACACATAGAGCACATCACAGCAGATTTTGAAAGTCACTGATTGGGTCAAACTTCTTACTTCACAAACAAAAGAAAATGGCATTCTTAAGTCAAAATCAAGAGTTTATAAGTCATAGAAGCTAGGTCTTTCAATTTCAAACCCAGGGGACTTATTTATCCACCTGGGGGTGAAAGACAATGGTGCAGTAAATAAAGTAAATTGAGTTCAGGAAAGCTCAAAAATGGAATATCCGTAACTACTTAATGATGACAGGTAGTCTCAATCCACTATAGTTTCTCCCTAAAAGCATCATTAGGGAAGATTGCAAGCATGGGTTTGAATCCTAGATCTGCCTTTAACTGACTGGAATTGCATGTATCTGAGGCTTATGGTTTTGTGTAAAACGGAGATGATTACATCTATTTCACAGGGCTCTTGTTAGATTAAGTAAGCATACGGCATGATCCAAAGAAACATACAAACCTCCTGTTTCTCTGAGAAAGCCACTAGGGAGGGGACCCTCAGGCACCCAGACCCCTTCAGTTTCATTGCTGTCCTGTTCCAAGGCCATGTCCTGACTTCCTGACAAGTTTATCATCCAGGAATCTGCCCTCTGGTGCAGGGGCCACCATCACTGATGTACGGGGTGAGATTTTAATAAGCCAGCACAATAAGGAAGAGTTCTAATCAACTGTGTGAATTCAAAGAAGCAAGCCAGAGCAGTCCACACACTCAACAGGATAAAAATGATAAGCAGATTTTAATTAAAAAAGAAAAAAAAAAAAGAGTCCACTGTTTACAATGTTTTTAAAATTGCTTGACATCTCTAGGCTGCTGCTGTTGTCATCATGTTAAAAGCAGAGGTAGAAAGAGTGAGTTTAATTCAGAATTGGCCCAAAGAAGTAAGGATTTAGGAGAACAAAAATGACTCTACTCTGAGTCTTTTGAGCAGACAAAAAAAATCAGGTCAAAGATCTAAACAGATTGATGATTATCTGGTCAGAGATCTGAAGGCCCATTCTCACCAAAGCAAAGAATTGAGGGATGAGTGTAATTCCAGATGTGTAAAATACGTGTGTGTGTGTGTGTGTGCATGTGTGTGTACTCACACATGTGCAGGTCTGTGAACGTGCAGGCTCAGATGCTATGTACATATATATGTGGCCTGTGATGACCACAGTGGAAAAGTAAAAGCCGTAAAGGATTCTGGTTCTGCTTCCTTCTCTGGGAAGGGAGACATAGGTTAGCCAGGAGATTTTTTTCTTTTAATTAAAGTGATCCTTGACCCAAGAGGAAAAGATTCACAGATTCCAAACACTAAGGGAAAATAAAGCAAAAAAACCTTCAGAAGCAAAGGATGAGAAAAAATTAGCAAAAGTTATCAAAACACAATGGTACATTAAATGTGGCGGACTCCACCCAGCAGAGTCCGCCTGTGGTGACTGAAGACGAGAATAAATGCACAGGAGACAGCAATCCTGTGGGGGAAAAGGGACCGGCAGGGCTATTCGCTCAAGGGGACAGCGCCTCTGAGTGCCTCCACCACTCTCTTAAGAAAAGAGCGCCCCAACCCTTGCCTAGACAGGCATTTATTGTTTCTCTCGGGTCTTACATCAGAGAAGGATTTATTATCTATCACATAGAATATTACTGTCTACATTTTAGGTACAATCAAGGAAATGAAAATAACATGCAGAGGGGAATGGCAGTAAGCTGATTAGCTCTCTCCTTGGGAAGATTCACACAGGCTTTGGAAATTATCTTGAAGATAGATAATACACATTTGTTGTTTTAGACCAGGGTGATGGAGTTTTAGCAAGGGCAAGCCATAACAGTCTGTATGTATTTTCTAGGCCTGATTCCCATGGGAAAACTTTGTTTGAAGGTCCGGCTCCTGCCCACCACCTCGCTTCTGTAGGTTTTCCATACAGAGCTGAGTCACATTTGCCAGACCAAAACAAACAGGTCCCCTACAATTAAACCAATAAAACAACACAGATGAAAGATTAAAAATGAGTGTTAACATTCAGCTAAATCAGTTGCAAAAAGAAGAAAGCAAAGGTGGCAATATTAGTACCACACAAGATAGGTGTCAAGGAAAAATATTACATTGGACAAAAGACTTTACCTTTTATTAATGAAAGGTGAAATTTATGATAAATGTATACTATTTAGATTAATTTTATTTGCCAATTAAATGTCATTGCAATATATAAAGCAAAAGCTTGTAGAAAAATTAAAAAAGAAATCAGCAAAACCATAGCATCAGGAGGATATGTTAGCACAGCTCTTCTTTTTCAGCTGACTGAAGAGATGAGATATACTTACAAACAAGTAAATACAGGAAGAAGGATGCAGACTTACTTGAATAAAATAACAGATCATTGGAAATGCGTTATAAGCTTACAATAGCTCAGAGTGCACTCCTTAATTGACTCAGGCCTTTCCCTTTGTGTTTGTAATCTCAGACATTTTCACATCCATGTGCTAACACGTTCTGTTCCCTCTCCCTAGAACACTCTTCCCAGATACCTGTACAGTTCATTTACTCTCCTCCTTTTGATCTTTGTCCTGCCCAGCCTCCTGCCTTACTTTTCTAAACTACCTCTGACTATGATGCTCCTAGTCCAATTCTCTGCTTCTTTCTTCCTTAACAGGGTTTACCCTCTAACATTTTTCTTATTATCTTTCTTGTTGTTCATCCCACCCTCCAGTTAAAAGTTCTCTGAAGGCAGGGATTTTTTTTAAACTAATGGGTTCACTGCTGGACCCCTGAGAACAATGCCAGACACATAGCATGAGCTCAATAAATATTTGCTAAGTAAATAAAATTTGATTTTTGTATGCCTTCAGACTGATGGATGAGCATATGCTAGGCAACACAGAAACCCTTGATATAGTCTAGATGTTATCAAATATATAGCTGCTTTTTAAATTGTAACCTAATAACGTTAGAATAATATCACACAAAATATAACTCTAAGGTATTTTTCCCTAAAAGAGAATTCAAATCCACATGGAACCTAATAAGTGTTTAATAAGTGTCTAAACAAAGGACCATTCAACAAATTATGTTTGGACCACCACCTCATTTTGTGGGGAGGGGACTCCTAGTTTATAATTGTCAAGATAAATGAAATACATGTAAAAACATGAAAATATGAGACATTTAATATTGACTAAAATCACATACTTTTAGGCATGGAAGGAAGGACTTTATATTTAGGAAGTATTAAAAATAAAATCAATAGATTTGACTAAATACAAATTTTATGTGACCAATAAATCAACAGTAAATGTGAAAAGATGATTGAAAATTTAATTATAAAAATATTCTATATATTTGACAGACTAATATTAATATAACTAGTATAAAAAGCCATTACAAAGTATTAAGAATAAAGTAAACATCTAATGAAAAATAAGCAAAAACCATACAATTCAAAAGAAAAGCTTTATAATAGCTAACAAACTTATTGTCTTAATTATATCTAAGCAATGAGAACTAAAACATATATGCCACACTTCTAAATATACAAAAATTGCAACTTATGAGCAAGCAGATAAAAAAGTGAACTCCCATATATATATCTGTTGGAAATACAAAGTGGTCATATTTTTAAGATAATTTGATTACACTTATGAAAAAATTTCATATTCATCATGACTTTTGATCCAGAAAATACACTTCAAGAAATTCCCTCTAAGAAACATATTCAGGATATACAAAAAGATTTTCACAAAAAAATTTTATAGGGAAAATACTGTAGGGCGAATACACTGGATTCAGCCCATGGAACCAAAAAGTACCTCAATCTTTGTCTCTCCCTCCGTTTAAAACTGTGTCTGTTTCATTTCTTGCCTTAGACCAAACACTGGAAAGTCCTATGAGACTTTGGCCCATGCTGATAATTAAAAGTTTTGTGTTTACTTTAAATCACAAGAGAATTTCAATACATCAATGAGAATATGTTGTCTTGTGTTATAATCCAAACTTTGCTCAGAAATTAAGTTCTCCCTTCCCTCAGCTGGAGCCTCATGAAGTTAAAAGGCTGAAGAAGGAGAGCATGGCTCTTTCTCCCCTCTCCTAACCACTATAATTTCTGACCCTACAGAGGTAAAATGGGTATGGAAAGAAAATAAAGAAGCAGGAAAATTCTCAATTGATTCACACAGCTATAACTTGGCTTCACAAGGTCTGGGTCTGGCAGATGTTTAAGGTCACGTTTTTCCTCAGCACCTTTATGCGTCCTTAAAAGCCCTCTATGAGAAAACTTACCTGTCTGTTTTATGATGTGTTGGTATATTTTTCCGTGTCTAGTCATTCCCAGGCTGGCCCACACAAGCTAATGTCTGGAGTCTTAGTGTCTCTCCAGTGGATATTCTTGGACAAGATGTAAATTCTAGCCCGTGTTCTTGGGCCCAGACTGTATTATAGTCATTCTTTCTCCTGACACAGTGTGATAATACTGCCTTTGAAATACAGCTCTCTTTCCTGTGCTCACACCTTTGGTCAACTAAATTTGTGAGTAGGTGTCAGCCCTGGTTTACTCTGCCCTCCCTGTTTCAGGAAAACAGCTCAGCCCTCCAGACTGTCCCACTGGGGCCATGCTCTCTTTGTAAATCGAGGGAGAGGCACCCCCTCCCCGTTGGGGTGGTTCCCAGAGCACAGCTCTCCAGGAAATGACCCTGATTGTTGATTCTGCATGCAAGGAGTTTGGAAGTCACCACTCCATCCTAACAATGAGTAACAAGCTGAAAAGACTGAAAATTCAACAGTTTTTTTTTTTGATTCACGAGAGAGGAGGACACTTGACAAACACTGTCCCCAAGACTGGAGAGACAGGTGATACAAGGAGTTACAACTTACCAGAGCAGAGACTTAACGTGTGAAAACTACTACAGAAACCAGTGCCTGGAAATCTGAACGGTGATTGATGAATTACCCAGTAAGAAAGGCTCAGTATGAATAAGTCTGAGGTTCAAAAGCTTCAGGGCCCCCACACTTCTGTGAATTTTCACTGCAGAAGCTCTAATCGTAGGACTATAGAATGTTTCTGCTGCTCCTACACCTTATTACCACATTGCTCAAGGGTTATTTATGGTGATCCCTTTACTTCATCCTGTCAGGCTGTCAAGACAAATTACACGGTATACTAAAAGACAAAAAATACACATGGCAGTGATATTGTAATTATCAGACAAGATATTCAAGATGATTAATTTATATGCTAAAGGCTATAATGTGGAAAGTAGACAGCATGCAAGAACAGATGGGAAATGCAAGTAGAGAGATGGAAATTCTATAAAAGAACAAAAAAATTCTAAAGATAAAAATATGCTAAATAATCACTGAGCTGGAGGATTTATCAATAAAAATCTCCAAAACTGTGTGCGGGGTGGGGAGGAGACTGAAACACAAACAAACAAACAAACAGAATACCCAAGGACTGTGGCTACAAAAGATGTAACATACACATAATGATAATACCACAAGGAGAAGAAGGAGAAAGAAACAGAAGAAATATTTGAGACAATAATGATTGTGAACTTCTCCAAATTAATGGCAGACACTAAACCACAAATCCAGAAAGTTCAGGAAAAAAACAAGAAGGATAAATTCCCAAAATACTACACTTAGGAATTTAATTTCAAACTATAGAAAATCAAATATAAATTACCTAGAAAGAAGTTTAATGAAGGAAGTAAAAGATCTGTAACTGAACACTATGACATTGGCCAAAGACACTGAAGAACACACAAACACATGGAAAGAGCCTCTGTGCTCATTGGTTAGAAAAAATCAATATTGTTAAAATGTTCACTCTGCCCAAAGCAATCTACAGATTCAGTGAAATCCCTATCAAAATTCCAATGGCATTTTTCACAGAAACAGAACAAAATATACTAATTGTATTGAACCACAGAAGATCTAGACAGCCAAAGCAATTTTGAGAAAGAAGAACAAAGTTGGACTTCCTGACTTCAAATTATAATATATTTCAAAGCCATGGTAATCAAAACAGTATAGTATTGTCATAAACACAGACACGTAGATCAATGGAACAGATAGAGAGCCCAGAATTAAACCCAGGCATAGATGATCAATTAAATCACAACCAAAGAGCCAAAAATACCCAATGGGGGAAAGAATCATCTCTTCAATAACTGGTGCTGGGAAAACTGGATAGCCATATGCAAAAGAATAAAACTAGATGCTTATCTTACACCATAAAGGTAAATCAATTTGAAATGGATTAAAGACTTAAATTTAAGATCTGAAACTGTAAACTCCTAGAAGAAAACATAGGGGAGATGCTCTCTGACAATGACCTTGACATTTTTAAAATTTGACTCCAAAAGCAAAGGCAATAAAAACAAAAATAAACAAGTGGGATTACATCCAACTAAAAGAATCTACACAGTAAATAAAGCCACCAACAAAATGAAAAAGCAAGCTATGGAAAGGGAGAAAATGCATACAAGTTACATATCTGATAAGGGGTTAATATGTAAAATAAACAAAGAACTCGTACAACTTAATATCCCCAAAAATCTGATTAAAAATGGGCAGAAGAACTGAAATATTTTTCCAAAGAAGATAAACAAATGGTCAATAGATATGTGAAAAAGTGCTCAACATAACCAACTGACAGAGAAATTGTCAAAAAGATAAGCCATCTCAAGTGTCAGTGAGGGTATAGAGAAGGTGCTCCTCTCCCAAAAAAATCCTTTTAAAAAATGGTAAGAAGGAAACCATCTTGTTTGTCTTCTATTTCCTCTCTCTCAGCTCTATTTATCCTTGATGTGAATGAGGGGTTTAAATACTTTTGACTCCATGCTTTGAAACTCTTAAGTGATGGTCTATTGCACAAATCCAATTTTGCACCTAAGACTACGTAGTGGTTCAGACAAAATCAACATTTTGGTATTGTCATACACTACAGACAAAAATGCATTGGTTAACATTTTATTAAATCTGTATCATAGAAAGCCATGGAGTCACTAAATATGGTGCTTTAAAAAGACTCATATAATGATATGGAGAAACTTCACATTATAGTGTTAAATGTTTTTGTAAGTCAGGTTAAAATGAAATGTGTTCATGGATTCAAATTTTGTCTACAATAATCATGAATTTCAATTCATTAAAAGGATGTCATTGTTATATATTAAAATGCTAGAAAAAGCTCTAAGCCTTACGATTACAGGTAATTTAGCTCATCTATAATTTATGCCATTTTAGAAGTTTCTTATGGAATAAATAAGCTAAAGATGTTTTGGTTAAACAAAAAATAATTACTTTATTTTGTATCAAAGTTTACTTTTTGGACATAAAATGGGATATATCAGGTGGAGACCCAGACTGGAAGTCTTCACTTGCTTCTAACTCAGCGAATGACCATGGACAATCACAGACAATTCAGTATGCAGTTCACTTGGTAGTGTTAATTTACCTAACCACCGAAGAGAGTCTCTCTGGGCCTGTTTCCTCATATTTAAATTAGCAGGGTTGAGTTCTTTCAAAAATGCTGATTGAGAACATAGATCATCCCTCTTACTCATCCAAAATTTCTTAAAATATCAGAAAAAAAATTACAGGCTCAAATAAAAGAAATCCATAGCAGCACTTGTAAACAAGCTTATCAGTAGCCCAGAAATATTAGCAATGTTCAGAAAAAGAAAAAAAGATGAAAACATGTATACAGAGAAATAAAACCAAGAAAAATGAGAACCCTAAATGCGATCAGAATAAAATAGCAGGGCTAGATCGCCTCCGAACTGTTCAAATCTCAGACAGAAAAGAGTCCATGGAATCCAGCGCCTGGGGGAGCGAGTGTGTGCAAACTTCTCTCAGGGATTCGGAGCAGTCTGCCCTTTCTCTTAATGATAATACTTTAACGAGCTCTTACTATGCTTCAGTCTTTATTTGCAAACTAGAGATAATAGTGATGTTTATCTCCTAGATTGTCCTGAGTTGGTATCTGTAAAATTTCTGGAACATTCCCGATACAAAGTAAGTGCAATAGGAGGACCGGTTGTTTGTACTAGCTGGTGTTAGATGTGGTGGTGTGCTACCGATACTTAATACCGAGAAGCTAATATGTAGCCATAAGGGGATAGACAAGAGAACTTCAGAGAGGAAAAGCCAGTACCTTGATATCACGGTACTGCTAAACCAGCCCTGGAACCCACCTACCTTCATATTATTTTTTTGTAAATTAATAACTGTTACCTTCATCCAAGTGAATGTTTGTACAATCATCTGCTCCTTGCAGCAAAATGTATTTTAATTGTCAAGAAAGACAATGCTTGAAATACATTTATAGAAATCAGTGCAGGCATCGATAATCTCAATAAATGTAAGAAATTAAAATTAACTATTAAAAATTCCATGAAAACAATCCAACCATCTGATGATAGAAAAGACAGACAAAACAAAATTACACAGAAGTAATGGAAATAAATGGATATAAAAAGAACATTACATTTGCTGTTTAATAAAAGAAAAGAAAAATGCAACTTAAATACAACTATGTAAAGTAAGAAGGAACTGTATCGAGTACCCTAAGGGCTCTTTTATCTAAATCAAAAATTTCTTGAGGATGGGGAGTATGTCCACCTTACTCACCCACTGTATACCTCAGCCTCAGTACTGTGTCTGACATATCAACAATAAATATTATTGATGGCTCATCTCTTCTTGTTTGGAAAAATTTCTTAGGATGAATGAGTCCAACCTGAGCTATGGACACTGCATTATGTACTATAAAGAAATGATTTTAAAGTATCAACTGTTTTTTGTTTTTGTTGTATGGTTTTGTTTTTTTGTTGCTGTTGTTATGTTTCATTTTTTTTTATTTATCAAAGTTTTCCATAGGGAGCTAATATAAAGGGTTTTTTTAAATTACTTTATTATTATTCAATTACAGTTGTCTGCATTTTCTCTCCCCCCCCACCCCAGCCAAACCTCCCTCCCTCCCTTGCTTCCACCCTCCCCCTTGGTTTTGTCCATGTTTATAGTAGTTCCTTAAAACCCTTCTCCCCACTGTTCCCTCCCCCCGCCTCTGGCTATTGTTAGATTGTCCTTAATTTCAATGTCTCTGGTTATATTTTGTTTGCTTTTTTCTTTTGTTGATTATATTCCAGTTAAATGTGAGATCACATGGTATTTGTCCCTCATTGCCTGGCTTATTTCGCTTAGCATAATGCTCTCCAGTTCCATCCACACTGTCTCAAAGGGTAGGAGCTTCTTCTCTCTCTCTCTCTCTCTCTCTCTCTCTCTCTCTGCTGCATAGAATTCCGTTGTGTAAATGTACCATAGTTTTTGATCCACTCATTTGCTGATGGGCACTTAGGTTGCTTCCAGTACTTAGCTATTGTAAATTGTGCTGCTATGAACATTGGGGTGCATAGGTTCTTTTGGATTGGTGTTTCAGGGCTCTTAGGGTATAATCCTAGCAGTGGAGTTACCAGGTCAAAAGGCAGTTCCATTTTTAGTTTCCTGAGGAAATTCCATACTGTTTTCCACAGTGGCTGCCCCAGTCTGCACTCCCACCAACAGTGCACTAGGGTTCCCTTTTCTCCACATCCTCTCCAACACTTATTAGTTTATTTGTTTATGATGGCCATTCTGACTGGTGTGAGGTTGTAACTCATTGTGGTTTTAATTTGCATCTCTTTGATGGCTAGTGATGCTGAGCATCTTTTCATGTATCTCTGGGCCCTCCGTATGTCCTCCTTGGAGAAGTGTCTGTTCAAGTCTTTTGCTTGTTTTTTAATTGGGTATTTTGTCTTCCTGGAGTGGAGTCATGTGAGTTCTTTATATATTTTGGAAATCAAACCCTTGTCTGAGGTATCATTGGCAAATATGTTTTCCCATATAGTTCACTCTCTTTTCATTTTAATGCTGTTTTCTTTAGCCATGCAGAAGCTTTTTAATTTAATGAGGTCCCATTTGTTTACTCTTTCCTTTATGTCCCTTGCTTTAGGGGACATATCAGTGAAGATGTTGCTGCGTGGAATGTCTGAGATTTTCCTGCCAATGTTTTCCTCTAGGACTTTTATGGTGTCACGGCTTCTATTTAAATCTTTTATCCACCTTGAATTTATTTTTGTGTATGGTGTAAGTTTGTGATCGACTTTCATTTTTTTCCATATAGCTGTCCAGATCTCCCAACACCATTTGTTGAAGAGGCTATTTTTATTCCATTTTATGCTTCTTTCCCCTTTGTCAAATGTTAATTGACCATTAAAGTACTAAAGTCTTTTCTCAAATTATTATTCCTTCCTTTTTATATCTGAGGGGGCACATAAATAGGACACCTTCAGAAAGTTTCAGGAAGAGATCTGAAATCTTGGGGGAAGCAAGGCTGGTGTTCTTAGAAAATTATCATCATAGTTCCTTCTTAGTTGCCGAATGAGCCCTGTCCTTAGCAGTAAAGTTGCCTCTGTAGGGGAAGTCACTGAGATGCAATATGGTTCTAGCAGCAAAGGTGTCTGGGAAATGTTGGAGACTTAACTCTCTGTAGCCTCAGGCTTGGCCGACTACCCACCCAGAACCTGGAATGCCACCCAAGTATAAACATCATGCCCCCAGGAAGGCGGTTAATGAATGTATGGAGTGTGATAACTGCCTCATGTTATCTGTTAACGTAAGTATGCATTATTCTTTCTGGCAGGTCTTCAGGACTACCCACCATACAGTTTTATTATTAACCCCCTATAAAAAGGTACCCCATCCTGGGAGGCGTGTGGGATCTTCCCAGCTGGCCACCACTGGGAGCAAGCAGCTGTTATGCCCATGTATGTTAGTTTCTCCTATTAAAGCCCTCGTGAATCTGAATAATGTTATGTGTTGGTTCCTCAGAACTGATCCTGAATTTAGATTTTTGGAGGTTTTCCTCCAACACCTTCATTAAATGATTTGAGCAAGAAAGATTGCAAACCCTGTAACAGAGTTATTGTGAATATCTAAAAAGGTGAAGAGGCAAAGCCCTTAAAAGAGGACCTAGTACATAATTGCCCTCAATAGTGTTCGTTACTATTATCAGTAGTTATTGGAGACCAGTGTGAATTCATTTATCACTAAGGCTCTGACAGAACGGGTGTAGGACAGCTTTGATTAATAAGGAGAAAATCTACAGCATCTCATTTACTGAGAGCTGATGAGGACTTGTTGGGGAGCCTTCTGTAATTAGAAGGAGCAGAAAAATGTACCTGCTATTTTCTGATATGTAGATTGAACCAAGGAGTGATGAAGAGACAATAAAATGCAGCTTGAACTGCTTGACAACTTTGCCCAAGGTCATCTCTGTTAAAGCCCTGAGACTGAAAACTTCAAGGCCTGACTGACCTGCCCTGGAGACAAGGCTGCCTTCCTCACTGTGTTGGAAACAAGGTGGAGAGGATGGGAGCACTTCAAAGGGCTGGGCTCTGTGCCCAGAGCCCAGATGTGAGGGCAGCCTCCACCACTATTGTGATTCCGTAGTCAGAAGCTGCAGGCACAGACAACAGAATGGTGATGGCCAGAGGGAAGGGAGGTGAGGAGGGGGGGAGGGTAAAGAGGGGATAAAGGGTGACAGAAGGAGACTTGGGGTGGTGGACACACAATACATTGTGCAGATGATGTATTATAATAGAATTATACACCTGAAATCTATACAACTTTATTAACTAATGTCACTCCAATAATTTAATTTTTTTTTTTTTTTGGAAAGCTTTCACCAACTGCTCACCTCTCTACATGCACATACTGAAAGCTAATCACACTGGTCGCTTCATAAGAAATAAGTTTTTTCTCTCCACTTTGATTTCCCTCTCTCCTCTCCCCGTGCTAGGGCCAGGAAACTGCTCTCTGTCAGCCTTTTCAGGAATTTCCTGTTCTCCTTATCTGCTATGTCACAAAATCTCATTTGATAGGGTTCTAACCCTGTGCGCACAGCAGGAATAAGCCACCTCCCGGGAACGGTGGCTTTCAGATGTAGACATGCTCCTATAACTCATAAATACACCACCCCTCTCATGGCTTCATTATCATGATGATGTAATTTAAAAAAAAAAACAGCCAAAATTACTAACGGAGACATTTATTCCTTACTAAAATAGCCAAAAGAAGAATATACGTAAGTCAGTGACACTGAGCATCTTGTTTCCAAAAGTACAGATTCCAAGGCTATACAATCAGAAGTTCTACACAATCTACACAATCAGAAGCTCTGATTGTATAGGTATGTAGAAGGGACCTGAGGGTCTGCATTTCACCAGAGACCCCAGAGAACACTGATGCAGGTGGTCTGAGGGCCACCCTTGGAAAAGCTTTCAGCAGAGAGCTGGGCACAAACAGCAAAAGCACAGGAGGATAAAACGGTAGAGCGTAGGCAAGAAATGTCACAGCAGAATTTTGCCAGGAGGTGAAGACCCTGAAGGCCTCTGGGAAATGTTCCTTCCCCTTGGCCACTGAGAGCATTGCGTGCCACTCAGGCTGAGAGGTCCATTTGGTCAGGCTCAGTAGTCCTTGCTTGCCATCTCGGGCCCACTTCTGCCTGATACCCCAAATGCCTCCTCTAAACTATAATCTCCATTTAACTCCCGGTTTAAGGCTGTCAGTGTTATATAGCATTTGCCATGGGATTACTGCATACTTCTTAGGTGCTGATGTTCTCAACCAGTCCTCTTCTGGAAGTATCCGGGAAACTATGACTCTTTTTATGCCACATAAGAACTGAAGGAATCTCAGGGTCACTGTCTATTTGTACTGAGCAGTTCAGCAGGCGTTTCTATCATGTCTTATGTGTAAGAGGTAGTCTCTTGGAGGTAGCTTGAAATGCTTTTATGTTATACAAGAAAGTGAGGAACAAGCCCCACAAACTTATCTGGTTATGTCAGATACCCATTTCTCTCCTGGGTAAGTGCACGCCATCTGCCTGGTAAAAATCACTGGTCCAAGGAGTTTGGTTAGACCATTAAGATATTGGAATTCTTAGCTGTGTATCAATTGGGATATCATAAATAAGACGTTGCCCTGGCTGAGTGGCATGGCCGGTTAAAGCTTTGGTCCCATAAACCAATAGTTCTCAGGTTTAATCCTCAGTCAAGACACATGGCTTTCTTGTGAGTTTGATCCCTGACCAGGGTGTGTAGGGGAGACAATCGATAGATGTTTCTCACATCAACATTTCTCTCTCTCTCTCTCCCCCTTCCTCTCTCTAAAATCAATAAACATATCCTTAGGTGAGGATTATTTTTTAAAAGAAATATGAAGTTTAATCTCTCTCTCTCTCTCCCCCTCCCTCCCTCCCCCCCTTTCTCTCTCTCTCAGATTGCTAACTTGGGACCTATTTCCATAATGGTAAAATAGTCTGCTTTCAATAGGAAAAAAATGAGATGAACATGTCCGTTTAAGCCAAGATTAGGGATAAACAAAGATGATAGACTAAAGAGAATACTAGGAATATTGAGGCATAACTGTCTTGTATTGTTCATTTTTGCTTCTGAATCACCTTACTTTGTCTTATCCTTGACTCTTCAAGGTAGTTTTGATTATTATTATATAAGTAATATACATATAATGCATATATTCATATTTGTTAGTGATTTAATATAATTAATAATTATTGTATTGATCATATTAATAAGTCTAATTATAAATATAAAATTAATAATAATTACAATGTAATTAATAATATATTCATGTATATAAATATATATACACATACATAAAGAGAAAGGATTAATGGAAGGAATTAAATTCTTGCTTGTGCTCTTGCAGTTGGTCCCAAGATTATAATTGACATTTTTATTATATTTCTCTTCAACAACCCATTCTAGAATTCCCTGATCCTCCCAGTAGTTCAGCAAGTCTTAATTGCTTATCCAGCATAACCCAGACCTTCATCCTTGAGAGTTCTGATATCCTATTAAGCTATGATTATTTCAATTTCCCATTTATAGTTATTGTTAAACAAAAAGCACTAGAGTTGGCCCAATAAATTCTATATGTTTCAGACGTGCTCCTCGCTGCCCTATTATTGTCTCATTTCAATTCACCCTCACCTCTTTGGGTGGTGAAGGACATGATGACACTTTGGGCCACCTGATACCAATGCAGTTGTATGCCATGGGACCACTATAAGAGACTTTTAATTGACCTCCATTTGTCATTACCTTTTCCCACATACATCCCCTGATAGAAATGACAACTTAGATCATATATACAATAGTCCTTAAAAGTGATGACTGTTGTGGGATCCCTTTGAGAAAGTATTGGGGAAATCACTACTGCATTATCTCTGTGTGGTTATAGGGATGTTTCTAAAGGAGAGCCAGCGACCCTTTCAACTGATAGGTTCTGAGTCAGAACAGTCAGATATCTAAAAACCAGGTAAGGAATTGTGACTTTTCCAGTAACGTAGTCAACAGTAACCTTTTACTCATCAGCTATTGATTTTCTTTTGGTTAAGTAAGTCAACCAGTACTCTTGCTGACTGCCTGTCTCATTGGTAGAAACAGCAAGGTCTATTTGTCATTGCAACAGATAGATCCTTGTTGATTAGAGACTGTCATTCTGACTTTGCTGCCTGTTATGGCAATGATGTCCCCTTTGCTGTTGGGAAACTGCCCTGCCTGGTTTCAGAAGCTGTAACCCCCCCATGGCTAAGGCTGAGTGAGTGACCTTCAGACCATAAGCCACTAAGGAGACAGAGCTTATCTCCCTGGCAGGAGAGCTGCTTCTGCTCCTTTTACTTCATCCATAACTGGACCCCAATGCTTGATCAGTTAGATGGTGGCCACCAAAGAGGAAGAGGGGCCAGTGGCAAAGGGTAAAGGAGATCAAATACATGGCGATGGAAGGAGGTTAAACTTTGGGTGGTGATCACACAAGGCAATATACAGATAATGTATTATAGAGTGGTACACCTAAAACTTATATAAACCCCAATAAATCCAGTTAAAAAGTTTTTTAAAACATGGAGTAGAGACAAATATCCCTGGGCTTGAGGGTGCCAATGAAAAGAGAGGCCCCGGTGTTGCATCATCTACCTGGCAGTTCCATTACCCAAAGTAGCGGTGCAGCGGGGCAAAGAGCTAACGTCTCGGCCACATGCCGAGAACCTCAAGAAATGCGAAAATGCAATCAGGAAAGCAAAATATGAGAGAAGCGAGGTTCCGATGCCTCTTGATCTTAGGATGATGTTGGGGGTTGAATAATGGCCCTCCAGAGATGTCATGTCTCAAATCCTGTGCATATGTTATGCCAATGATGGGTAAGATTCCCCAAGGGGAGAATGACCTAAGACAGACACGATCCTGTGGAGGCCCCAAGGAAGGACTTGGGGTGCTACAGCAAAAGGGGGTGATGGGCCCTCAGCTTTGACATAGCCTGAGTCCTCATTCTATCTGCCAGAAGTCTGCTAATCTCTTGGCTGCCTTACTTCCCCTGCCTCACTTAAGCCTGAGACAATGCCTTAAGCCTGAAACAATGCTGGTGGTGGGTACCGCCCTGAGCTGGAAAGGGTGGGTTCCCTGGGGCAATGAGGCCTAAGAAAGAATATGTAAAATCCTGTGAAAACTGCTTTGTTTAGAATGCTCTCAATTAAATAAGGGTCCAAGCAAGAAGTAAGTTTGTTCCTCAAAGTTTTATGGCTCTTTAGCCATCTGACCCTGACTCAAAATAGGCCCTGAGTTCTTTGTATTTTATGTATTGTTTGATCCGTACTGCCTGACAATGATCAATGAGCTTTACCTGTATTCCTGTGCAAAATGAACCCAATAAAAGCCCAATGAGGAAAAGGCTCTTGGCCCTTCTTTTTGAGAGATCAGCCATATTTCCTCCCCAAGCCGATCATGTTTTGATAGACTTATCCTCATCCATGGTGGCTGGGGGGCAGGGGGGGGGGGCTGCAGACGGAGCCCCCTTGCACTTTGCATTTGTTAATAATAGCCACATGATCTCTTCCCATCTGCATTCTTATCCTATATATGGTAAAACTAAGTAAACCAGCTCATAGCAGAATTTCCTACTTGGGCTTACAGATGACAGCTACCACTGAAATTCTTGGTTTCGGTGTCACCTCCCTCACTGATGAATTCCTTAGTGAACCTGAGTTGGGAATCTTCCTTAGGCTTCCTGAGGAACTTAGCTGGTTCTCTTGTCTTACATAATAAATGCATTCTAATGTTCTTATCTCTGAGATTTTTAACCCTTCCTCTATACTCTGTAGAGAAGTTCTGGCATCTCCATCTCATATATTGTAGATCATCTTTTTATTTTTTTCCCAAGCTTCTAAAAGTCATTCAAAAAATGTGTTAGTATTATTTCCAGGGGCTTATCAGGAGTCACAGGAGGATGCCCCTATGTCAATAAACTCTTTGGTTCAGCTTGATACCCGGCCCCCATTACCAGTCTAGCATCCTTGAGATTCATCCCTAGGTACTTTCTTTAGGTTCTGCTGCAGCTCTTTGGTGAGTGATGGAGTATTTCCCAGGCACGTCAAGCTAAAACTTGACAGTGGTTATTGATCTATAAATGAGAAGGCCTGTCTTTAGGAGGGCAAGCATTAGCTTTTAAGTCATCTATTAATAAAGTATGTTCATGGTCTCCAGGCAAGAAGAGTTGCTATGTTCTATCAAGAGAGTTAGAACACTTCTGCTGCAGAAGAATCTGGGAGCTAAAGGTTCTCAAGCACATCTAGTCAGGCATCCTCATTTCAGATCTCAGATTTCACCTCTTCCTATCAGGGTCTTGGCTTTACCATAGGAGACCTGCTTGGACTATGAATTTACCTTCTCTGTAACCAAACTACTCTCAGAATCAGATATTAAGCTGGAATATTGGGGTTGATTTTCAGTACAGTCTTTCCTTGGTTTGTAAGAGGTGAGGATCTCTATGCTCTGTCATGAACCTGCTGCTCTCATGCAATTCCCTGAGTTGTATAATCTGAGCCTGGGTTTCCTTTCTCTGGGGAACTAATGACACTTAACATTAACCAAAAAGCTTTTCTTCAAATCTCTCAAATGCTGAAGATATTAGGTAAATCAACCCACCTCCTATCACCCAATTTATCACAAGTAATTTTGATGTGGCAGCATGCCAACGATTATTACTACCTTCACTGACCACCGTAAGTGGTATCATTGCTGCCAATTGTCTGGAAAGTGATCCATTTTCAAGATTCAATTTTAAGAACCTCTTTTTGCAACCACGTTTAGCACCAATTTTCTTAGTTTGGATATTCACAGATGCGATTTCTCAAAGAAATATTTGAGTCAGGTATTTTACTGAAGATATACTCTGAAAATACTAGTAGGAGAGCAAGGAAGTGATAAAGGGAAGATAAGAAAATTAAGGAGGATTTGTTATCAACCACATTACCTCTGTGGGTGGATAATTAAAGCTCAAGCCCAGTGGGACCAATGAAGAAACACATATCAGAGTTACTTCCACCGCAGAAGAAGTTTGAGTGTTTGTTCTCCAAATCCAGGAGGTCATTGCTTGAGAGATATTCCTACTCGGTATCAGTTTCCCAACACATGGCTCCTCTATGGAGGTTGCTGAAGCAGCCACTAAAGCAAAGAAGCAAATAAATGGTGGTACTGGCAGTTGGAAGTCAGGGTGACATGTACCAAAGTGGTAAGGGTGAGATGGTACAAGAAGGACACCAAGAAAAACTATTACAGATGTAGTCTGCTACTTTTATGTGTTTATTCAATTTGTTAATAAAAAATTCTTGTTCATGACCACACCAAGTGGAAAAAAAAAAAAAGATATGGCAGACCACTCTAGATCTCTAAACAATAAACCAAGGCATTAAACAATATTCTTTGCCTGCGGTTTCTTATGTAAGAATTGCTACCACTGAATGTAACTCCACCCATTCTACTTTCATTCCTTTTTTCCCCTCAGAGTCTGCTAATGTCCAGACTATCTTAAGTATTTCCCTAATTTACAATTCAAATAATCATGCAAAAAATAAAAATTGAATTCATCATGAGTCTGAAAATAACTTTACCTCATTTCCTCTATGTGGGCACAATTAATTCGAGCATGTAAAATTCTGTTATCATATACAAAATCTGTCCAGAAAGTATCCATCCAGGTACTATGACTAATGGACACATGTATGGAAGAAGATACAAGAAACAATGTACACAGGGCAATGATGCTTCAGTTCCCTTCAAAGTGGGCACCTTGGGACTTCACACAGTTCTTCCAATTGCCATCAGCTGCCCTGTTGTATTTTCCTGAATCTCAACAGTCTGAAATCTCTTCCCTTTCAAAGATGATTTTAGTTTTGGGAAAAGACAGAAGTTGAAGGGTGCCAAATTTGGGCTGTAGGGGGTCTGAGTCACCTGGCTGATTTGATATTTTGCCAAAAAAAAAAAACTCTGCATGAGACATGATGCATGAGTAGGCATGTTGTTGTGTTGGAGCTGCCAGTCACCAGTTGCCCATATAGCTGCGGCCTTCTGAATCATAGTTTCCACGGAGGAATGTTCAAGCTTGAAGCAAAAATTGATGCTGATTCGTTGCTCTACTTGCTCAGTCATTTTGAATTTGATGGCCACACAGTATACATGCTAATTCAACAATGTCTATCATCCCTACACATTCCAGTCCACTCTCCTTGGCTGCCAGGTTACATCAATGTCACACAAACCATTCTCATTATATTAACAATGGTTGGACTTTTTCCAGACAGACCTCAGCTCTGTTCAGCCAAACCCTCAGCTTTGGAAAAATTCTGCCTGCTTCAAGGCTCTTTGACATTTGTGTTCATGCCATTTTCTCCAAATGGGTGGCAGCATTTACTAAACGGTAGAAAAGGATGTCTCCTGAGATTTAGGCTTGTCTTAACCTTAACAAGGCATTGATCACAGTGTCCTTATTTCCAAGATGAACCTAAAGTCTTTCCAGGTGTGACATTCTCTGAATCTGTGATTTCTGGACTGTATTAGGCAGAGAATTTCCATTCCTCCAGCAGACTTGACAGGCTGTCTGGGCACCGTACAGAACTGCTCTCTCGTCCCTTCCGTGAGTATGTCATTTCAGCTCAGCTCTGGGGTGAAAATAGATGATGCTTCACTAATCACTGGAGCTGTCTGACTCAGATTTGTGAAATATTCTGGCTTTCCTCCGTATGTTGCATGAAATCTGTTGCTAATATTTATGGTGACTGGTGAATTTGTCTCCAACTGGCAATTTGGATCAGAGAAGTTTTAAGTAGTTGCAAATAAAATTGAGACTGTGATTCTTCCTCAGAACAATTCCCCAAAGTTCAGTAATGTTATGCTTGAAGCATTTTGATGTGGATGGGAGGCCACATCTCCCTTATCCAAGTAAAGATGCTTTAAAAAGTTAATGAAAAATTCAGTGTGAAGGTTGTATAGTAGCACAACAGATGGGGCCATGGCCAGGACAAAGATGCGGCACAAAACAGGGTCTTTCACAGGCTGAGGTGGTATCTTGTGTGAAGCTATTAGGAATTTCTCTCCTTAGCTTAACAGGGTTGAACCTGAGTTGATACAACAGCTTCAAGCAGGTTCCTGAAAATCACCTTCAGTTTACAACTGTGTTACTATGCAAGTGATCATAGAACACAACATACTGATAATTTCAAAACAAAAATAGATTGCAGTAGAATAGGAACTGTGAGGGTCAGCATTCCTTAGATCCTAATAGCTTCTGAAAACAGTCACCATTCTGATCTCTGGGATTATAATGGCAGGTTTTGTTCTACAGCCTCAAAGAACTGAGTGATGAATAATGGATAAAGTCATTCAATCTGGTGATTTAACTTCAATTATCATAATTAAACTTCAGGTTTTTTAAAAAAATGCATCGCAGTTGTATCTTATTATCTCAAATTCAGTATTTAGGACAGATTTCGGACATAATATCATTTGCTCCATAATTCTTAAATTAGCCCTGGCTGGCATAGCTCAGTGGATTGAGTGCAGGCTGTAAACCAAAGGGTCGCTGGTTCGATTCCCACGCAGGGCACATGCCTGGGTTGCAGGCCAGGTCCCCAGTGGGGGCCGCATGAGAGAGGCAACCATACATCGATAGTTCTCTCTTTCTTCCTTCCTTCCCCTCTCTAGAAATAGTTAAATAAAATTTAAAAAAAAATAAATAAATAATTCTTAAATTGTTTTTTTTTTTCATTTAGCCTTATTTTAAACAATATCCATGAAACCATAGGCTTTGTGAGCTAATTATAGTCCCTATTAAAGTTAATGCATATCTTAAACGTATTTTACAAGTACTATTTCAACAGTCATCTGTATCACTAGCCGGACAAAACACAGGATATTTATTTTTTTCCCCCTGCCCTTAGCCCTTTAGATACAACTGGCCCTTGACCAATCATATCACACTCCCTAAGCTCTTACAGTCAGCTCCTCAGAGTATTGCCTGCTCCAAGTGCGCCTGCGTTCCCCTCCTCTATTCCGGATGCATTATTTTGGTTCTGAGTTTTATTTCTCTAAAATAACATTGTCCCATCCACTTTTTTTTTTGTATTTACCTGGAAAGCCCTACCAGTTGCAGGTGTGCCTTTCTTAAGCGGTAAATGTTAAATCTTGTTTTTAGCCCATCTTAGAATCTTAGTGTTTCGGTTTTTAAAAATATTGATTCCTTATATGTTATCTTTTTTATGCATTCTGTTTTTCATATGGCTTTGCTTTTCATTGTTTGAATTTTCCCATAGGGCTTATAGACTGGTCTGTGACTGAAGTATCCTAGTGCAGTGGTATGGGCGTGAGAGTTCACCCAAATATTTGTTGAATGATGAGTGGAGTGACGAATACATTTGTGCTATGGATTTTGTTTGAATTTTGAAGATTGAATTTACCTGCTGATTTTGATGAAGTTTCACGTTCTGCTTAAGAACAGTGGTTTTCATATTTCAAGATATAATCAGAATCACCTGGAGAGACTCTTAAAACACAGGTTGCCCCAGACCCATTTGCAGGATTTTTTATCCCACAGGTCTGCAGTGGGACTTGAGGCTTTGCATTTTTAACTATATCCCAGGTGATTCTGATGCTGATGGTCTTGGGCTCACACTTTGAGAACCACCAAATGAAAGATTGTATGTAAGTTTCATAAAACTCCCAAGCCTATGTTTAAAAAATGTTTTTCAGATTCAAGAATAATATAGTAACTTTTGATTCCTGTTTATTTAGAGAGAAGGCTCTTATAGAATTTAAAGTTCTCTTATCCTTCTACATTTCTATTTGGGGCGTTTCAGATTTACACTGTGATATTATTTAATTTCAAACTAAATTTTCAACCTGTTGTTTATCAAACCCCTCTACCATATGCTTTCCAGAATTCCACTGAGAAAACAAAACAATTTCACTTTAAAACCTTTTTTCCTGCCATGCTTTTCTCCTGAATGCTTAGATCATTCTTCCGTAGAGAGGAATCTTCCTGCAGGCCTCATGTTATTTTCTGTTTTCTCATCTTCATACAAGGCCGTCTCTCTCTAGTCAGGTTCAGTGATGCCAAATGGAAGGATGTTTTCTCTTTGACACCCGAGTAACTTTTAAATCCCTTCAGCTAATCCTAAACTGCAGTGACAACCATTTATATCTAATCTTAATCATATTCATAAGTCTAGAAAGCATTTTCCAAAGGCAGAAATAGTTTATTCTTCCTGTGTTCTCCTATCTTATTGTAAAGTGGTTCATATATAACTGGCTAATTTGAAACAATAGTGTTTCACCAGAGGTAATATTGAAAAAATTAGTCAGCTGCACAATTCCAGTGCTTATTTTTCTCTGCTTCTACCTTTTGATAACTTCTATGAACTGAATTGTGTCTCTCCACCCCTCCCCACCAAAAAAATCCATAGACAGGAGCTGAGGCTCCCAATGTGACTTAATATGGAGATAGGGCATTTAAGGAGGAAATTAATGTTAAATGAGACCGTAAGTGTGGAGCCCAGTTCCAACAGAACTGATGTTTTTATAAGAAGGGGAAGGGACACAGCTCTTTCTCTCACCCGTGCCCACACAGGCAAATGGCCGTGTCAGGACTCATCAAGAAGGCACCATGTGCAAGCCAAAGTAAGAGCTCTTAGCAGAAACCAACCCTGCTGGCACCATGATCTTAGAATAACAACCCCCAGAACTATGAGGAAATAATTAGCTATTGTTTCAGCCACCCAGTCTATGGTTTCTTCTTCTAACAGTCTGAGCAGATTAGTGCAGACTTTGGCTATTGTGAAGTAGGATGTGGTGGCACCAAATGCTTAAATGTGCGGAACAGGCTTTAGTATAGTTTTGATGAACATGTTAGAAATAGCTTAGAATTGCCCTGAAGGGACTGTTGGTAGAAATTTGGAAGATAAAGGTGATTCTGATCAGAACCCAGAAAGAAGAGAGAAGAGCTACAAAGACAGACTGTATTGTCTTTGAAAATGCATATAACATCAAGAACAGAATGTTGGTATAAACATGGGCATTAGAGGCACTTTTGGTGAGACTGATACTGAACAAAGGTAGGGTTCAGAGGCTGATCACCAAACACAGGCGTAAGACAAAGATTGGTGGGGAAGGAAAAAGGTCTTTATCAAAGTGTTGTACTATTTTGGAAGACAGAAGACTCCCTGGCTCCAGGCTCCTCTCTTCTGCAAAACACAGGAAAAAAACCTTTTGTTCCCCCAAACACTTAAATCCAAAACCATGCTCAGAGATCACTTTCCATTCTTATCTGTCCTTCAGCTTCAGGCTCCTTTGCTGGAGGCTGCAAGTGGAGTCCCATGCTGGGGCCTTGGGCTGCTGCCCACTGCAGCAGTAGCCACGCAGGGGTATGTCCATGAGGCCTGGCGCCCATTGCCTCGCCACATGGTTTCCAAGACCTTCCAGGTCCCGTGAGCACCCCAGCCCCCCTCTCTATGTGTGGATCCCAGAGGAAGGCAAGGGGGAGACTTTGACCTCCCTCCATTTAAATCTGCCTGCGCAAGCTTCCATGCATTTGGAAAGGTTCAGCTTCCCAATCAATTCTTCCCTTTTTTCAGGCTAGACGGACGGGTCAGCACTTTCCCCTGCCACCAAGTTCTGGAAGGGAGTAGGAGGGCTTTTCCATTTGTCAATCACTCTCCCCAGCCTGGTGCAGACTGCATGCAGGGTCCCCTCCTGCTGCATCTCAGCCTGGTAGGTAAAGAAATCTGTCCTCACCCACCACACTAGCTTGTTTGCCCTTCACCTTGGGGATGCAGCCTCTCCCCCCTCCCCGACCCCACTCCAGGGCCGTCCCCTCTGCTCTCCGCACCACTCAGGTATCAAGATGCCAAGTGGAAATAAGGAGCATGTTACTGGAAACTGGAGGAAAAGTGACCCATGTTAAAAAGTGGCAGAGAACTTTCTAAATTATGTTCTAGTGTTTGTTTTGAAAGGCAAAACTTGTGAGTCATGGTGTAACAGGGTGCAGCCAAGAGGGGGGCCCCAAAAAGGGAGTTGGAATGGGGCCCAGAACTCAGAGTGTCCAGGAAATATTAGAAAGACATATATAGATGTCCTCACCCCTTCCCCCTCAGGTGTGAGTTGGGGGAAGGGACAAATGGAGCAGGGCCATGGAGTTGTTTTGCATAGCAATGGTTTTGCAGATAACCTCCAGAACAGTCATTTAACATATCTATAACCTTTAACTGGTCTCATAGCTATGTTAAACAGCTGGGGCCATGCTCTGAGCCAGGGGGGTGGAAAGGACTTCCCCAGGACGTGACTGGGGGAGGAACCCTAAGTTAAAGCGCCTGCGTGGGAGCTTGGAGAAGATTGGCTCCAGAAAATGAGGACACGCCTGCCCAGACTCATGATGGCATCCCAATAACCTTGGAAATATACGGGAATGCTGGCAGGTGTAACCGATTGTAGGAGGATTCAGAAATGGGGCTGCAGAGGAGGATTGGTGTGGGGATTTAAACCCAGGCATGGCCGCCATTGGAGAGAGATCCATACGGTTTCACCAGAGAGCAGGACCCACGGCTCTATGAGGGAAAAATCACCATGTGGCTTTAGCAGAGAATTGCCACTTGGCTTTGCCCGAGTGGAGACCCTCTCACAGATTTGCCAGGGGGAAAGATTCCATGTGGTTTCACCAGAGTGCAGACCCCTGCAGCTTTGGTGAAGAGGGAGAGCCATGTGGTTTTGCCAGAGTGGGAACCCCTTCCCCACAGCTTTGGTAGAAGGACCACGCGGCTTTGGGGTGCTCCCTTTGGCTGCATGGCCTGGGAAGCAAGAGAGATTTTGCCTGGAAGAAGGGGGAAATCACTCTTGCCAGTAGGCCATGAGAAGGTGCCACATGGCTTTGGATTAATTAGAGATCCTGCCTGGACAATGACACAGCTGATGGTGTCAAGAGCCTGGATACCGGACGTGTGCTTCTCTTCCTGAATTAAGGATTATGGTACCCAGAATTAGGGCAGAGGGAGATAGGAAGCACTGTGGGTGTCTGTGGGTATCCTAAAGGACTTTGATATTTTAATGGAGACGTTAGGTCGCTACTTTAACTCTGTATAGCATTAAATAAACATTTCTTTTCACAAATCTCTGGCCTTGAGAGACATCTTTCCATAAGGCAGTGGACATAACAGACCTTCTGTTGCTCTGTAACAATGACATAGATTTTAAACAGAGGGGATTTCTCAAAATTTTGAAGATATAGCCTGGTCTCTCTTTACTACTTAGAATAAAATATGAGAAAATAAAGTAACTTGAAAGAATTGTTAAGCAAAAATGGACCAGAACTTGAAGATTTGGAAAACTTTTTGTATATCCATACTGCAAAATATGAGAAAATGTGCTCTGGTATAAACACCATGAGGATGTCCAGACAGTCACTCCCTAAGGAAAATAGCTCAGCTTTAAACAGCCATCTCAGCTGAATCCAGTAATCAGATGGAATTATACCAATAGAAACCCTGCCAATTGGGACTAAAGAGAACAGAGAAAATGGAATGGAATGAAGGAAGGGCTGTCAGACTTCTGGAACTCCACAGGCTGGGACAATAGAACTCTAGGGTATTGAACATGTGTTATCTTTGAAAAAAAAAACAAAAAAAAAAACGGAATCAGATGTGACTACGAGATGATCTGGATTGCCACTCCCACCACAGCCCCAGGGAGCAAGACCATTTATTTCTTGGTTTCAGAGGGTGGGACCATCTCCTTTGATTATCTGGTCAGGAAGCTGCAATGCCAGGGGATAAGGTTTTCCTGCACAGTCTATGGTGGGGAGGGGCCTCTGCACATAATCTAGGGGACTGGCATACCTCTGTGAACTTGACACATCATGCCAAGGAGGACTGATTAAGACCTTATGAAATTTGCCTTGCTAGGTTCTAGACTTGCTTGGGACCCATCACCTCTTTCTTCTTTCAGATTTCTCTCCTTTGGATTGGGAATGTCTGTGCTATCCCTGTTCACAATTGTATTTTGAAAGCACATAACTTGTTTGGGTTCACAGGTACACAGCTGGAAATGAGTTTTGCCTCAGGATGAATTATACCTCGATTCTCACCAGTACCTAATTTAAATATCGTGCGCAATGTCTGACACATAATAGGTTCTCAAAACATTAATGCATTAAGATAGTTAAGCAAATGAGCATATAAAAATCAATTCTAAAATTAAAAAAAGGGCCAAGGGCATGTATATGAAATTGATAAAAGAGAAAATAAACTTTTAAAAAATTGTTCTACCTCAGTAATAAAAATGCAAAAGAGAAAATAAACTTTTAAAAAATTGTTCTACCTCAGTAATAAAAATGCAAACTACATCATCACCAATCAAATAGCTAAATTTAATAATATTCTGGGTGAACATCTGGGGAGATGGGCTATTTTGTAGATGCAGACATAGAGGTTACCTAATACAGTGTTTTGGGGGGCAGTTTGGCAGAAATAAAAAAAAATATCTAATTTAAATGTCTTTCAAGTTGGAATTGACACTGAAATGAGTTAAGATTTTTCGAGTTATTAGAAAGAAATGAATGTTCTTTGCATGTGAGAAAACATATATTTTGTAGGGCAATGGGGCAGAATACTATGAACTGAGTGGTGTCCCCAAATTCATAAATTGAAGTCTTAACCCATAATATGACTATATTTGGAGATAGGGCCCTAAAGAAGGTAATTAAGTTTAAATGAGTTAAGAAGGGTGGGGTCCTAATCTTATAGGAATAATATCCTTATAAGAAAAGCGACTCTAGAATCTCCTTCTCTATGTATTTGCATAGAGAAAATGCTATGTGAAGACACAATGAGAAGGCATCACCTGTAGCCTCAACAAAAACCTCTGGTAGCACCTTGATCTTGGACATCTTACATCCTGAAATATGGGAAAACTAATACCTGTTGTTCAGGTCATCCAGCCTGTGGTACCCTGTTACGGCAGCTGATCAGACTAATACGCTAACCTTACATCATAATATGTGATATGTGCTCCGTGGTTACCACTGGTGTTAGTTCTGAACCTGCCCCCTAATGAGTGATGCGTGTGCCAGGGTGTCCACTGCACCTATCGTTAACTTCACATCTTGTAACTTGTACAATGCAGGCCATCCTGATGCTTTTCTCCCCATTGCTGTGTTTCTAAGAACTTGTTTGACAGGTGGATAAAAATTTAGAAGTGTTGAGGAGGAATAGATAGGTCTGGATGCCCTGGAGTGCAATTTCAGCGCAGTGGTGGTGGGCGGCAGACAACTTTCTGAACGGTACCACTTCCTGAGTCTCTGATGTCAGGATATACAGCAAATTGATTCATGGTCCTTTCCTGCCTCTTTCCTGTCTACACTGGCAAGGCTAGATATTAACTGCTCGCTTTTCTCAGTCCTACCGTCAACAGATGGTTAAGGTGAATTTATCCACAGATTGGCATTATCAGTTTTGTTATTGGCCAGACAAGTACCAGTAACTGGCAAAATGCAGGGCTCCCTGGTGTTACTGACTTTCTAAAACCAGGGATTTCATCATTTTTCCCCATCTCTTAGACTTAAGCCTTGCCTATTTAGTTAGTTACGTTGTCTGGGAAACCCTGAGTTGCCCATCAAGCTGTCAGAGTCATAAGGCCTGCTGTTTCACACCTCCAACTAGAAGGACAGAGGGAACAGAAATTCAAAATATAGGTTCAAGATATTTTGTCACTGCCTAGGAAAACTAACACTCACTGATCATCTGAAATTCTAATCAACCAGCTTAATTAGTCTTTTATGTGAAGACGTTGGGTTAAGCTTGAAGGGAGCCCTGTAGGACTCACCCATTGTGGGACAAGGTACACAATTTCCTCCCCTATAGAAACTGGAGCTCTTGAAAGGGAAATATTGGTATTTTCTCCATTGCATTGTGCCAAATCCTATGTTTTTCATTAAGCCTCTTGGACTGCCAGTCCTTGATAGCTCCACTGAGCCATCTATTCTCTCTTTTCGGGACAGTATTTTCACATTCAATCAAGGATGTTTCAGAAACAAAGCTTCCACACATAGAAAATGGTCCCAATTGTTGGGGTTTCCAGTCTTGTTGGTAGAGGCCAGTGAATGACATGTGCATGAAAGGATCAATAATACTAGCACTTAAATAATACTAGCAATAGCAATAGCACTTTACAGAGTTAGGGCCCAGGGCTCCAAGATTTCCCAAGTGCTTTCACACCATCATTTTATTTAGCCCCCCAAGAAGTCTGCCGGTTGTATTAAACCAGTAGTTCTGTTTCACAAGTTCGCAGAACTGAGGTCCCATGGACAAGAAATGAACGAACTAAGAATAGAGCCCAAATATCCCAATTGCGTCAAGAGACCAGTCCTATAGTATACTCTCTTCCTCTTGAAAAGATTTCTGCTTAATGGGTTGAATTCCCCACAACCCCTGCAAAAGATACTCTGAAGTCCTAATCCCAGTACATCAGAAAGTCAAGGGTTTTGCACATGTAATTAAATTACAGTGAGATTATACTAGAGTAGGGTGGGCCCCTAATGCAATATGATATCTTTATAACCAGGCAACCCTGTGAAAAAAGGGGGACTTGGAGAAAGCCACATGATGATAAAGACAAAGGCTGGGGTCCAGCAGCTAGCCACAAGTCAAAAAAATACCAGATTGCTAGCAACCACCAGAAGCTAGGAAAAGTCAAAGAAAGATTCCACTGCAGTTTTCGAGAGGAGCATTGCTCTCCCAAGATCTTGATTTTGGACTTCTACCTTCCAGACGTGTGAGAAAATAAATTTCTCTTGTTTTAAGCCAACCAGTTTGTGGTACAGCAGTCCTAGAAAACTGATACAGGCATCCTACAAGATTCTTTCTTTGATAGTTCAGAATAATTTGAATCACTTTGCATTCCTGTTTTTTTCTCTGTACTTGTCCTTTTAATCTTCTTATTTATTTATTTACTTACCTTTTAATACAGGCCCTCTTTGATGCCCTCTTGGAGTGGTGTGGTCCTTCCTTCCCTTTCCCCCACCCCAGTCACTCCACGTCTTCTTTCAAAGTCCTACCCACATTTCCATACCCTATTTGCACTGCACCTTCCCAAGGAGGGGTTCTCTGACTGCCTCTCTCCTGCTCTCCTGTTGCTTGTCACTTGCACTGTTGTCAAGGTGCTTATGAGTCATGATGGAAATTGTATCCAAACATCGTTTATGAGCCCCGCTTTCTCGAAACAAACCAACAAGTGAACAAATGAACAGAACCCGGGCTATCCTTGAAGCATTTTCAGTTGGAACTCTGGATCTGTGGAGTTGCATAGAGTGCCTTTTGCAGAGTAGGCAGAACAATGTAAAGCATAGGTGAATCAGCATTATCAAAACCCAGAAATTTTAACGTTATTTTGTTTGTGTGTGTGTGTGTGTGTGTGTATGCACGTGCATCACACTGATTATTATTATTTTTATTTTTAAACATGTATTATTATAGAAGTTTTCAGATATATTAAAAAATGAAGAGAATAGAAAATGAAGGCCCATGTATGAGTTGCTGAAACAATCAATTGATCCTTAATTTATGGCCACTCATTTTAGGCCACTCTCTCTACCAGCCTGGATTATTTTGAAGTAAATACCAATTATTCCATCAATAAATATGTCAGTTTGTATGTTAGTAAATAAGGACTTTTCCATAAATATGTAAATACAGTATTATCACCACAACTAAAAAAATGAACAATAATTTCTTATTTCAACTGTTCAGACTGTGTTTAAAATGTTCCCTATTTCATAAGTTCTTTCATTTAAAAAATCATTCTTTTAAAATTATTTTTATAGTTTGTATAACTATAAAAAAGTAAACACATATCAATTAATATTTTCTAAGGTATCATATAGCAGTTGTCAACTTAGCCACCTTCAAGGGGAACTTTGACAGAGACATTTTCTTGAGCAAGTATTTGATGGGATCTGTAACAACTTGTTTCAATATCACTTTCAGATCAAATGTGTCATAACCTGCACATCCAGATAGCACTTGTAGGTAATAAATTAGTAATTTGTTACTTTTCTTCTCTGAGTTTGGTATAATCATCTGGTTTAATAATAGAGTTTTACTATATTTTCACACATTCATTCATTTAGTCATTCAATTTCATAGTTTTAGTGACTGCCTACTATGAGTCAGCCATTGAGGATACAAACATAAATAACAGTTCTTGACTAGGAAGATGGACTGAATTATGCATTTACTTAGAA
>PVKU01005898.1:0-114264 GCA_004027475.1 Anoura caudifer | reverse complement strand
GGAGGGACGGGATGGGAGTAGAAAACAGAAGACTGTATAAGAACAACAATTAAAATAAAATTAAAAAAAAAAAAAAGAATTGTTTGCTTTAAAATAAGTCATTAAAATTCTAAGTGATAAAAGGTTTAAGTTTCCAAACTTATTGATACAGAAAAAAGAAAAAAAAAGATGACTTTATTGTTTGTGTAGCTTCCAAAGCACTGAAGCCATCTACTGTCATAAGGAAGTACTTCAGGCAAAATACTAATGTCAGCTGAATTTTAATTCTTTTTTATTAAAAAACTATACAATATATGTGTGAGTACTGGTTTATGCAGATTTCTCTCAATCTTTCAGAATACTATGGCATCTGGCTTTTGTTTTGCTGAAGTATGAAGGGATTTTTAAGACATATGTTAGTTCAGGGAAAGGTTTCCAAATTGCAATGTGAAAATAAGCAAGACAAAGACTGCTCTTTTTTAAAAACAAATTATTTTATTGTTGTTCAAGTACAGTTATCTGCATTTACCCCCTCCCTCCCTCCAACCCCAGTCATCCCCAAGGACTGCTCTTTTGAATCATCTGCTTTTATTATGTTAATTAAAACAAAACTCTATAGAGCATGTAAGTGCCTCTCAAGCTATATTAAAAAAAAAACAGTTGATGCATGAGAATTATAAAGATAATTTACACAGTTGGTGAAGAAAACAGCCTCTACAGAAACGCAATTAAACAAAAGCTGTATCATCACACTACATTTATAAGGGGAAATATATGTGCAGAAAACTATGTAATCATCATTACTCTTATACTTGTCTTCTGGAATGGATTCTCTTAAAATCCTTATATTGCTTCCTTTCCTTTCCTTTCCACTGTAAACAAGGGCTACTTATACTTCAATGTGTACATAATCACCTGGGAATCTCGTTAAAATGTGGATTCTGCCTCAGAAGGTCTAGAGCAAGGCCTGGGACCTAATCAGCTCCCAGAAGTTCCCATGTCACTGGTATTTGAACCAGACTTTGGTTAGCAAGGACTTTTCGCAGCCAGGAGTTGAAATGCCAAGGACAAGAAGTGCCAGGGTTTTTCTGTTTTGTTGGTTCCACTAACCAAAACTCAAACTGAAACTGTTAGCTTGCTTACTTAGTTTAAGTCTAAGCTTAGATTAGTTTACCCCTCTTTGCCCTAACTTCCTCTTCACTGGTGCCTTCTCTATTCTCACAAAAGTAAAGGTTCTTACACACTGACACCAGTTATTATCTCGGATGCCATGAGTAGACGTTATCCATGTAACCAGTAGGCTAGGGGTCCTGGAAGAGTGTTCCCTACTGTGCTTGATGGGGTTATGGTAAAGGGACCCTCTGCCTGACTCTAGTAGGGAACAAATTGTTTCAAAACCTAACTGAATAATTTGGCAATCATTTCTATTTGGCTTTAGAATATAATAGAATTTGCAGAGGATTCATTTTCTAATTGCATTTTATTTTTAAGGTAATATTAAAATAGATTTGTATGCTCTGACTATAAACCAACAAAGAATATTGGGGAGGAGAGGATGGGGATGAGGGCATCTACCTGAAAGCGTGAGAAGTGTATGCAGGAGGAAGGTCTAGGCTAAACATTTTTCCATGGATGATACATCTGTGGAAAGTCAAGAGTTCATTTGTCAAGTCCTGTGAAACTTATGGCAACTCAAATATGACGAATACATGTTGTACTATTTCACCACTAATGGCTTATTTAAAGTGCATTTAAAAACACTTGCTTTCCATCCATGCTGTCTTTAAGTGTAGGAGCATGGATAGAACTGGAGAGCATCATGCTAAGTGAAATAAGCCAGGTGGTGAAAGACAAATACCATATGATCTCACCTTAACAGGAACCTAATCAACAAAACAAACAAACAAGCAAAATATAACCAAAGACACTGAAATTGAGAACAGGCTGACAGTGACCAGAGGGGAGAGGGGAGGGAATTTCAGGGGAAAAGGGGAAGGGTTTACAGGAGCAAGTATAAAGGACACATGGACAAAAACTAGGGGGAGTGGAAATGGGAGGGAGGTGGGGATGGCTGGGGCGGTGGGCTGGGATGGGTGTGAAAGACAGAAAACTATACAAGAACAACAATTAAAATAAATTTAAAAAAGAAAAAAGAAATTGTAACTGTGACAGAATGGAGGTAGTAGCTAATGCTATGGTGTTAAAACTAAAAACTAAAAATAAATAAAAACACTTGTTTTAATCCTACCGCTTATGCAGCACACAGAATGCATCAGTCCTGAAATTAAGAGCCTCCTACGCAGTGGCTTTTTACACTCTCACTTCATACCTATGAGTATGTTGGCGTAATGGCACCATTACGCCAACATTACACGTGAGGAAAACAGAGCCTATTAAGGACCTTTTTAATTGAAAAAGACTTTTGAAACAATTTAACCCAACTGATATTTTTGTCAAAAGTTCTGTTGTATGGTTCATTTTATATGAATACATAAACCAAATATATTTAAAACTTGAGTTACAAAATAGGAAACCTTAAGGTTATTATTTACCTCATCAAAAGAATACTACTTTAAGTCATCAGTATGAAACAGGGTTTTGAGTTATATATATTTAACATACACACAATTTCCCAGGTAAACACTTGTACAAAGTAAAATATGTCTAGTACAACACTGTCAAATCATTTATTTTGATTATTTAGGAAATGAACCTGTTATCTACTCAAGTGTTTCCAAAATTGGTCTGATCGCAATGACCTGGAGTGTTGGCTAACACTTATAGAATTGCCAGTTCCCTCCACATGGAATTTCTGAATCAGTACCTCCGAGGTGTGGTCTGGGAATTTGTATATTTAATATTTTAGCCGTATGTTTATGATCAGGCAAGTTTGGGAAACAATACTCTGCTGAGTAATGCTCAGATTTTTTTGTTTTTTTTTTGTTTGTTTGTTTGTTTTTATCTTAGTAAGTTCTTCACAGTCTGGCCGTAAGGTACATTTTAAAGATCTACTACAACATTAGCCTGTGTTTAAAATGATTTCTTCATCATTGCCCAAATGGACAGCTTTTCTCCCTTGGAGCTTTGCTCGAGCTGTTCCCTCTATTTAGAATGTACTTCTCTCATATATTTGTCTATCAAAATCTTTCTTATTCATCTCACCCCAAATTTTAACTTCTCTTTAAAGGCTTTCCTGACCCCATGGGCAGGATTACATTCTCTCTCCTACGAACTCCCACAGCATTTCAAACCTCTACTGCCGAGACCCCCTAAGTGTCATCCTTGGATCAGCAGTACAGCAGACCTGGACCCTTGTTAGAAACGCAAATTGCAAGTCTCTCTCCAGACCTACTAAGTCAGAAACTCTGGGTGTGTGCCCAGCAATCTGTTTCCAAACAAGCCCACTAGATGATTCCAGCACACCCTGCAGCTTGAGAACCACTTTTCTGATGTTTATTATATATTTTATTATTGCTTTATTGCATGTCTTACTTTTTCTACCAGAACGTAAAAAGTAAGCTCTATGAGAGCCAAAACAGTGCTTTCACCATTTGCGTCCTTTGCAGTACCAAGCACAGTGCTTTCACTTAGCAGATACAATAAGTCTTGTTGAATTAAATTGCTGTTTCTTTGGTGTCAAAATCTATGTATGCAAGATGAGCAGATTGTAGTGCACCAATTTTTCATTTTAATGGTATTTAATAACCTTTAAAGGTTGTAGCATGATTGATTCGGATGCAGAAACATAACAATTGTAAAGGCGATTAAAATAAAGGAACTAGTTGCCCTTATTTTTCAACACAGAGATAAGGCCTCTTAGTTTTAAGTTTTTCTCTATGGTTAGTACATGTGATGACTCATAAATGTTTACTAGTAACAACAATCTCATCTGGAAGTTTCTCTTCTCTCATCTCTAAGGCTTTTATGCTTAAAGAAAATTTCTAATATTTCTAAAATTTTTTAACTGGACTTCAACTTCACACTGTGGCTGTAAATAAATTAGATAATAAATATTGCTTAGTGTGCCTATCTACTACCTATCAATAAATAAAGTTGAGATATAATTTATTGGAAAATAATGTGAGTAGCTTTTCCTATAGTAGGAGCCAACATAAAGTTTTATGAATTCACTAATTGAAAAACAAACTAAAAGAAGATAATAATCTATATTGACTAATGTTTCATTTATTGCTTGAAGTTATATAACAACAAGTTCAGATGGCTACTGGAGTCTTAAAAGTCCTTGGTGAGACAAAACAATACTGGTGAATAATTCATACAATACATAGGTTCACTGAGTAGCATTAATTTGCTTTAACAGAATGCCTTTCTAAGAAGAAATGCCTTAAGAAAAAATAAATTTTAAATTGGTTCTTATCAAAATCCAAAAATCCAATTTATAACCAAATAATAATTTCTAAGTATAATTTAATTATTAGCTTATTGAAACAAAGCCATTGTAAAAATGCTTTTCACAAGGTTAATGGGAAAATAAATTAGTCTAGATATTTTGTTGTGAAAATATCAACAAAACTGATAAAATCCAACAGAAATAAACATGAACAATTATTATCTACTTTTAAAAATAAAAAGCATGCTTTGTAATCAGGTGTCCTTATACTTTGTCTCATTAACATAAGGAACATTTTGGTTTTGTTTTAGAAAATACCATCAAATATTCCCAGAAAATACTTCATTTCATCAGCTTCATCATCAGGATGATACCTACTGGGGGATAAAAGCAAATGTAAAAATAACTATTATTGTATCACAGTTTATTTTAAAATACATAATAAAAGGAATGTAATAAATATGAAGTGGATAAACTTGAAGAGTGCTAAGATGTTAATATAGCAAATGAACATCAATATGCATAACCTTGTGGAAAGTCTGTGAGAGAAAATTAGACTTCATAAACTGTAGGGTGGGGACCAAATCTCTTAGATATTTCTTTAATTATATTGGAAAGTAATGTTATTTATAAACTTTGACTATTCAAGAGGTGGGGGGAGCTGCTACAGAGTTACTCATAAAAATGACCCATAGTTTGGGCATTTATTAGACTTAATCTAACTTTTTCCCCTCATTGAACATGTAGAATTATGAAAGAACTACCTGGCTAAAATACAACATGAACTTTTGAAATATTAGCCGATCTCATTTGGATTTCTTATTTATGTATTTTAGTTATTACAATATTATGGACATTTGAATTTCTTATTTTTATTGTTTTAATTACAGTATTATTTACTTCATTCCCTATACTGTACTTTACATCCCCATGATTATTCTGTAACTACCAATTTGTACATCTTAATCCCCTCACCTTTTTCACCCACTCCCCTAACCCCCCTCCCATCTGGCAACCATCAAAACGTTCTCTGTGTCTGTGAGTCTGTTTCTGTTCTGATTGTTTGACTTTTAGGTTCAATTGTTGACAGATATGTTTTTATTGCCATTTATTGTTTATATTTTTATCCTTTGTTTCTTCTTAAAGAAGCCCTTCAACATTTCATGTAATACTACTTTGGTGGTAGTGAACTCTTTTTATTGTTTTCTTATCTGGGAAACTATATGTCCTTTGATTCTAAAACAGCTTTGCTGGGTAATCTTGATTGTACGTCCTTGCTTCTCATCACTTTGAATATTTCCTGCCAATCCTTCTGGCCTGCAAAGTTTCTGCTGAGAAATCAGTTGACAATCTTAAGGGAGCTCCCTTGTAGGTAACTGCTTTTCTCTTGCTGCTTTTAAGATTCTTTGTCTTGAGGTGGGGATGGCTGGGGTGGGGGTAATTGGTGGGGGTTAAATGCAGACAACTGTACTTGAACAATAAAATGATTTAAAAAAATTCTTTGTCTTTCACCTTTGGCATTTTAATTATGATGTGTCTTGGAGTGGGCCTTGTTGGGTTCATCTTGTTTGGAACACTCTGTGCTGCTTGGACTTGTATGTCTATTTCCTTCACCAGCTTAAGGAAGTTTTCTGACATTATTTTTTACATAGTTTTTCAATTCCTTGCTCTTTCTCTTCTCCTTCCAGCACCCCCTTGATATGAATGTTGGTACACTTGAGGTAGTCCCAGAACTCCTTATATTATCCACATTTGAGGGGAATTCTTTTTTCTTTTTGCTATTCTAATTGGGTGTTTTCTGCTCCCTTATCTTCCAAATCTCTGACTTGATTCTCTGCTTCACCTACTCCACCACTGATTCCCTGTAATGTATTCTTCATTTTTGACTGGCTCTTTTATGTTTCCTATCTCTTTGTTAAAACTGTAAGTTCAACTCTTTCCCTAAGCTAATTTAGCATCCTTATAACCATTGTTTTGAACTCTGCATCTAGTAGATTGCTTGTCTCCATTTTGTTTAGTACTTTTTCTGGAGTTTTGATCTGTTCTTTCATTTGCAACATATTTTTTTGTCTCCTCATTTTGGCAGTCTCCCTGTATTTGTTTCTATGCATTAGATAGTGCTGCTACATTTCCCAGGCTTGGCAGAGTGGACTTGTGTAGTAGGTGTTCTGTAGGGTCCAGTGGCACAGCCTCCCTGATCACTCCAGGTATACCCCTGCCTTGTGTGGGCTTGTGCAGCCTCCTGTTGTAGTTGAGCCTTGATAGCCGTTGGCAAGTCAAGGAGAGGCATTGACCCACCCAGGTTAATTGTCTACAAGGACTGGCTGCAGCCACCATAGAGGATCAGCTATGCAGGGGCCCACCCCATGGGCAGGACTTATTTCAGTGGGCCTGTGGTACCCATTTAGTCTACCCCTTAAGTGTGTCACTTGTGGAGGTGGTTGGATTTGTTCTTGGATGTGGTATGAAGCTGTGTGCTGGATGTGCTGGCCCTGGGGCCTCCTGGGAAGTGCAGGACAAGGTCAGTCAACATCTGTGTTCCACTCAGGACTATCTGGCATGAGCTATAAAGTGAACTGCAGATGACTGCTATTTGTACTGGGGTCGGTGGTGCTCAGAAGAGGCCAACCTGTAAACCATGACTGGCTGCCACTAGTGCCAGGCCTGGGGCTACTTAGCAAGATGTACAGGGTATGCTGAGGCCAGAAAATGATTATTTGAAAAACATTAGGAAAGTCTGAAGCATGAGCCAAGACAAGCCATTTGAATGGAAAAGGTTTGGTTGGATGGAGTGGGGTCCCAAGAAATACCAGGGCTGGGAGAACAGTGTGAGCCAGGTTGATGGAAACTCAGATACGGTACCTGACAGCTCTGTGGGGGAAGGGCTCAAGAACAGAATAATGATCTCTGCCAGCACTCTGTCTGAGAGAAAGCTGCTCCTCCAGCTCTCACCCTGATGTCAGACACTGCAGTCCCTCCCCATATGTCCCTGCTACCTTTTGAGCTGCTGCCTCAGTCCTGGGACTCAGAGGGAGTGAGTCTGAGTAAGTCCCTGTGCAGGCCCTTTAAGAGGAGTACCTGGACTCCAGCAGTCTCACTCAGCCACAACCTCTGCTGGTTTTCACAGCCAGAAGCTCTGCGAACTTCTATTCCTGGTGTCAGAACCCTAGTCTGGGGAGCCTGGTGTGGGGCTGAGACCCCTTGCTCCTCTGGGGGGCTTTCTGCAGTGGAGATATCTCTCCTGATTTTTGTCTGCCACACATGGGTGTGGGACAGGCCTGTACCGCATCTCCACCCTTTCTACTAGTTCCCATGCGGCTTCTTTTGTATATCCTTAGTTGCAGGACTTCTGTTCAGCTAGATTTCAGGCATTTCTGAATGATGGTTGTTCTGTGGTTTAGTTGCAATTTTGAAGTGGTTGTGGGAAGATGCGAGTACCGCATTTACCTAGGCTGCCATCTTGACGGGAACTATTTTTTTTACTCATTTGGATTTCTTAAATGACTACACTTTGTATTATCAACATACTGCATTCATATCAGCAAAAGAGTTTATTATGATATAATGTATTAGTTAATAGGATCAAACGTATATTCTCAAAAATTGAGATATTTGATATTATAAATTATCATAAGGAAGTTAGTTCACCAGAGGTCTAAAATTTCAACATCTTTAAGTAAATACAATGTTTAGATTCTGTCTTTAAAATAAGAAATGGAAAAGAATGCTGAATTTCTCTAAAAATATATTTTATTGCTATTTCTTGAAATGTCTTTAAAGAATTCTTACCTGAAATCAATTTGGTTTTTACATTCACTGTTTCTAGTAAAGAAATCCACTTTTTTAAAAAAATTTGAAGAATTTGAACTTTTTACATAGGGAGGAAAGCACAGTCTTTCAATCTCTGGTGACAGACTTTGTTGTTTTCCTTTTTGTAAATGAACCTATATTTTGAGGTTAAAAAAAAAAGCCATCATTAAAAGTTCAACTATTCGAGCAGAATTTTAAAAACTCACAAACAAACAAAAACTGCTTCTTACAATATTTGTATTTTCATCTTGCTGAGGCAATTTTATCATGGAGGATGCACCAAACTTGGACATGGCAGAATCTGATAAATAAATATCTGGCTCCATATGTGACGAAACAGAACTAAAAATTAAAATCAATTATTTGTAAAATATGACAAATAAGATAAACATACCATTCTAATTTAGATCAACAATAATTTTGGGGGAAATAGGATTAAAGTTTATACTTGTTACCATAAAATTGATGCTCTGTTAGATTCATGGAGAACTCATTATATCTTCCTTTCTTTTGTACCAAACAACTTACATACTTCAAATCAGATAACAATACTATTTTTAAGGGCCTACAGAAATATTCATTCAACAATTTTCTTTAAAAATGGGTCTTATACTTAATTGTCTTTCATCTAGCAGTCTGTAAATCTTTTCTAAATCCCAATTTTAATCTCCTTTCCCTATTCTGATCTCAGTGTAGACAGATCTCTAGTTATCTTCCTATGCATAACTTTATACCAGAATTCACCTTTAATCTTCTGTATTAAATTCATTTGTTAAAAATATTTATTATTCTCTTCTCTATGTTAGATATTGTACTGAGATCTGGATATAAAGTGGTAAATAAATCCTCAGGGAGTAATATTCTAGTAGAAGAGCAGGCAATATGTAGACAGAAAATATACATAATTATAGATCCTAAAGTGACATGTAGGAAATTAACTGAGGAATATTACAGGAAATAACCCACTTGTGGAGGTACAAACCCACTGTAAAATGGTGGTCATCGCTGCCTCTCTGAAGAGTTGGCAGTTTAAACTGACATTACAGGTTAAAATGTGACAGCCATACAAGGAACAGTAACAGTGGGTAGGAAAACAGGGAATCACATATACTGACAGGATTAAATCTTTTTGTCTTTGATTAATGGCAAGGAATTAAAATAGTAAAAAAGGTGTAAAAGGAAGTACATGTCTCCTTTCCACCCACATCCTCGGGACACACTGGCCTTTTTCCTAGCAACAACTTCTGGTATTGTTCCTTAGGGACTTCCAGATAGGACTCCTTGTTAAACCCACTAATCTCCTGTTGGTCACGTTTAAACTCTTCCCAAATTATTTGTAGTTTTCTAAAGGTGTGGTGCACAAAACTGTTCATGTGCCTTGTTATCATCCAACTTCCTACAATTTTTGCTTCTCTAGATGTGCAGCTTTGTTCCACTGTGATGTTTCTAACTGTATGACTCAGAGTTAGAACCCAGTGGATATAATGAAAAGAAATTTTAGGTGGACTCATATTTTAAAAAGCTATTGAATGGCATAAGAGATCCAAACATGGAACCAGCACTCAGGAGTGAATGTGATCCTGTTCACTGGAGGTGTCTGGGTGGAGATGGCATGATTACTTGACAATGATGTTGGATAGCATTCTCTAAAATCTGCAATTTTTTGACATTGAGGATCAGTAAAATGACTAGATAACAGCAAATATACCAAAAGATGCCAAAAATTTAATATTTTTAACAAAGGAGAAATAAATGATCCTTAAGTAAACTGGACCCTGAATAAAAAGTTGCTAGTATTACTTTTCTTTGGAAAAATTTTGGCTGTGGCTATAATTTCTCTCCCTTGATTTCTACTCAAGTCCAATATACAAATGTATTTTGCATTTTTGTAAAAATGTATCAAGTTGAACATTTCTAAAAGTGTTGTTTTTTTTCTAAATGTCTATGTATCCTGTATTCTCAGATAATACTTCCATCTACCCACTTGCTATTTATTCTTCCCTCTTCCTCAACTACCATATCCCATCAATTGCTAAATCCAATCTGTGTTATCTATGAAATGTTTTAAAAAATGCAACTCTATCTCTCAGTTTTCATCACCTCTGCCCCAGTTTAGGCCTCCTTATTAGTTGCCTTTCTCAAATTGGCCAGCATGCCTCCGGTCCCAACCTCTATAATTCATTCTAAATATCACAGCATATCAATACATATCATTCTACAAATCACTAGAATGTTTTTTTTTCTGATCATACTGTTTAGCCTGTGCTTAACAATCTTAGATGACTCCTCAATACCTACTATGGAGGTAAAAACTAGAGGTCCCAAGGTTACATCCAGCCTACAGACATTATTATTATTATTATTACTATTACTATGACGACAACGACTACTACTACCACCACTATTTCTGGGGCAAGGTCCTACAGATTGTCATATTTTTTAAAATCAGTTGTCAAAATTTAAAAGTCAGGAGATGTCTCACAAAATTTTAGATTCCTAGCTTTTATTTTTTTTTGAAAATTAGAATATTTGACAACACCAGACACTCATTTCCTGCACAGCAACAACTTATTGGAGCTGTGCAGTGGTTTCTCTCTTTAGCTGGCACACTCTATAGTTGGCTTTGGCCCACCAAGTCCTGAAGTCAGTTTGAGTCTGTGACCTACTAGATACAGTATAGGTGTCTAAAATGTTATTTAATGTTCCTCACAATCGGACCTCAGCAATCTCAGCCTTACCGCTGTGGCCACACAGACCACACTTTACTGACCATTGAGCATGGGATGCCTTTTAAAGCCTTATCCCTTTACACAGGCTTCTACTTGGAACACCTTATTGAACTTCTATTCAGCTTTCAAGTCTTGTGTAAAATGGAGGTTCCTGGGCTCCAGCCCCAGAGATCATGATTCAGTAAGTTTAGTGTGGGGCCAGGAATGTGCATTTTCAATATCATTTCCTATGTGATTCTGAGGCAGGTGGTCTGACAACAACACTTTGAAAACACAGCTCTAAGATTAAGTGAGTTTAGTCTGGCTAATACCTTACAGCTTCCTTGACATCTTAAGACTTGGTGTCCATCTCCAATTACATGTCAGAAGAATATAAAGTTGTAAAAACTTTTATAGAGCTGTTTTCCAAACCCAAGTTCTAAAACTTGCCTGTTTGACATTTCTCTTTGGAATTTGCTCTTTGACTCTTGGAAGGATAGATTACTTCCCCTGGTACTTGAACTCAAAGTGTTTCCAAATCCTATACAAAGAGATAACATTTTAAAATAAAATGCCAGAAAAAGCTGAATGGAGCTTTTCACAAGTTCTAAAAGGGCTCACTCTCTCCAATAGTTATAACCTGATTATGGAAGGAATGAATAATTCTTCTCAATAGTCAAATTTAATTTGCATAGAGAAATAAGGAAGCAAAGCTAAGAGAGTAAAACCACAAAACACGTATGTTAGCTTATTAGTCATTATAGTAAAAGTCCCCAAATCACAATTATGTATTTAGTTATTTTTAATTCATATAAATTATCAAGTTAAAGTTCATTCAATGTTTTCAATGGTCTATATGTAATTAAGTTCATTAAACGTGCTCTCTACACACGGGGGATCATTTATTGTGATTGATTTCCCCAGTGTCAAAGCTATACCCTAATAGGATTAGGCTACCTCAAAGGACCAGTATAAATTGCCTCTTAACTTGCAGTACGCAATGACTTTTAATTTTGAGATAGGGACCACATTTGTCCAGAAATATAGGCAACTGTGCCTCTTGACCCCCATGTTCGAAAATTTTCAGGCCTATTTTGTGAAGGTAGTCAAATCCTATTCCTTTTGGAAGGAGTATTAGCTCTTTAAGTAATTCTTAGGAACCTGAAACAGTACTTCAATTTCTAATTGCTTCCTTTAGAAAGATTTTTTTTTAAAGAGGACTGGCATGGATACATTCAGAGGGAACTATAATTCTGAGGGAATGACTTCCTTCTTGCAGCTGTCATGAGAGAGAATATCTCCATCTCGTTGTCATGTCATACATCACAAAGATTTTCACTTCTGTTTTAGTGAACTAGAGTAAATCTGCCAGTAACTCAAAGAACTAAGTCCCATTATTTTTGGATTGTATATGATTTAAGTACAATATCCAATACAGGAGAAACTAATTCTTTCCTATTTATTTATACTTGAAAAGTTAATATTTCTACTAGAAATAAAAGTTATGTTATTTTTTTGCTAGCAGATGAATACTTTTAAAAAGGAAATACTTTTGTCTTTCACAAACATTAACAGACCATGTGTAATCTTGGAACACAGAGCCAGATAATGTTTTATGAGGGAAAACTGAATAAACAATCTGAATTTGAATACGGTCTTTAAAAATATAGTGGAGCAATAGAATAGAAAAAACCCATTCGCTATACTATAGTCATGGCATAACCTTGACCTCTGTCCTTAGGAGGAGGAAATGTTATCTGTGGAATGGTCAATTTCAGTTTTTCTAAAAATTATAATCTTAAAAAAAACACCAAAGCTAATTATGTAAGCAGATAAAAAAGGACAAAAAAATTAGTCCCAGAAGTTGAACTAAAAAATATTCAAAGAATTTCTCATGAAATTATTTCATGCTAACATAAAATTTTACCTGATGTTTTTGTCTTCTTATTATCAGCTGAAAAGCTAGTAGCTTCTACTAAGTTTTCATCATCAAAATCATCCCAAACTTCATTTCCCAATTCAAAGTTCACATTCAAATCTTCTGAAAGCGTAGAGTTGTTTTTATCCACATCTGTGACATTGTGGCTTCCAGATGCATTAAGATTTCTGTTAAACAGCATTGTTTGAGGGGCTTTCTCATTTAAAGTTGTAGAATGGGTCCATCTAGAAAAATCTGTCATGTGTATGTATAAAAGAGTATAGGTACTTTATAAACCATAAGCATTAGTATCTATTGATATATCAAACACATCTTTCAATTACTAAACAGAGGTCTTGAGTAGTAGTTTTCAAAAGCATTGGGTCAAGCATTGTTGAATACTGTGTTAAACCAATTCTATTTACTGAACTACATGTACTGATAATTGATCTAAATTTATAATTTTCAATGGATTCTCTTAGACTGAATACATTTGCTTTCTTAGCTTGGAAAATGGTCTTCCTCCCTCAGCTCTTTTCCCTACAAGTTAATTTTGGGTATTTTATGAAGTATATTCGTCCAAAATATATCTTAATTTCTCTCCTGCTAAAAAATCGTTACTTTTATACATTGCTTGAAGCCTGGGCTTAGAGCCAGACTATATGGGTAAGAATTTTGCCTCTCATCTACTAATTGTATGATCTTAGACAGAAATTTAAACTCTCTGAGCCTAGTTTTCTCTTCTGTGAAATGGAATGTCAATAGTACCTATCAAATAAGATTGTTATGAGGACTGACTGCCTTCTCTTGTGCAGTTTTCCATGACAGTGTGCTAATAAATGTTTAATAACTGCTTCTCCAAAAATTATGCATATACAAACATATATATGTTTAATATATGTATTTTATGTATTTATTATAAGTAAAGGATATGCAGCACATAATTTACAAATAATAAAATACACAGCATGCTTTACTGTAAATTCCATGTATCTAATTGGTTCTCACTGAATGTTTTCATTGAATTTTGGCAAACTCTTACATCTATAGTCAACCTATGGCTGCAACTGACAAATGTGGTTCTCACATGAATGTTATTTGATATTTTTGTTGACTTTAACAAGTAGGATAAAAGTTAAATAAGGCATACGTTGGGACATCACCCATTCATCTACTGACTTAGGCAACTTCTTTGCCAAATTATGTAATAATTTTCAGTTTTTTCTGTGCTATTCACAATATAATGGCTATAGACACAATACGCTGTTAATCTGTACTATTAACATTTTCTTCATCACCTTCTTAAGTCTAAACAATAAATAAAACAATAATCAAGCCTGATTTGTAGTGTTTGCTGATTTCCACATTATAAATACTTCCACTGTGGTTGATTTTAAACTATCAATATGACATCACCGGGTACAAAGTTGAGAAGAAATGCATAACTGTGCTTCACTGTCCAGTATTTCTACTATATGGATACAAATATAGATTCAAATAATCTCAAGAACTCAGATAATAAAATTTAGAATAGGAAATGATTCATTTTGAATATTTATAGCCTTTGTTTTTAATATTTTACTGAATTGAAAGTTAACATAATTAAACTTTTAATAATAGTTGAAAGATTCCCCAAAATTTAATGATGATCTCTCACAAGCCAGTATAAGTTTGCTTCAATCACTGCTAAGTTTCCTTCACTGCAAATATCTTCTATCCTCTTCTTCACCTGTCCAAATCCTACTTTATCCTTCAATTGCACCTACAACCTCTGTTCGCATTATTCTACTTTTGCACATTGATATAGATCCACAATATACAATAATATGTACTAAAACTACAAGTATGTACAAAGTGCAAAGGGAATTCAAAGGGAACAGGACCTAAACCTACAATGGAAGTCAGAATAAATATCTTTCAGATGTAATGGGGTAAAATGGTAACATTGGAATTTGAGCTTCATAGCACTGGGTGATTGTGGAGCAGGGCAAGAAGGAAAGTCAAGATATTCCATGAAGCAAGAACAGCATGTGAAAGGCAAAGCAGTATGAGAGAGGAGAGAATGTTTGGAGAGGTGTTTCATGATTTTTGGAACACAAAGTAGAAGGAGAAGGCAGGGCCTGTGGAGACTGTACAGGCAGTTAAGAGCAAGACTGTGTTGAAGTTTATTTGGCATGTTAAGGAATTCACTTTATTTTTCTTATAAGCAATGAATAACTATTGAAAAGATTTTAGCAAGAGGCTTACATGACCAGTTGTGCCTGTTAGATTACTCAGAATATTTATGGATTAGAGGATAATGAGACTGGAAGCAAATGAAAAAGTAAGAAAGCCTCTGTAGTAAGTGAGAGACAATGAATGCCTAAGATAAGTATATGGACAGAAGAAATAGAGAGGAAATAATAGAGATAGAGATGTTTAGGTGGTGAAATACATAGGACTTGGTGATTAATTACATGTGAGGTAAGATATTTAGGCTGATTCTTTCTGCCTTTAGCAGCTTGGAAAAGAAGAGGGTTCTTTCACTCACCCAAGGAAAAAAGAAAAGGAGCATGAGGTATAGAGAAAAATGGAAAGAAATTTCAGAGGCTGACACATGATCTCCTAGGTGGATATGCCCAGAAAGGTGATTGTGTAGATAGGTCAGGGGATAGACAGAAAGATCTAGATGGGAGTATAGATTTAGAAATCAGCCAAATACAGTTAGTAATTGAAGACATGTGCTTAGGTGACATTGTCTAAGAAAAGTTTATAAAGTGAGAAGAATAAAGAAGCAAAAATAGAATCCTACTGCAACATCAACAGGAAGAAAAGCCCAACCAGTTCCGGAAGTAGTAGGAGACCCAAATGAGTGGCTTAATTGAAACCAAAGAAGTGATTTCCAAATGGAAGAAAACAACAAATGTGTCAAATACTACAAAACTCAAAGAAAATAAAAGTTGAAAAGAGTTTACTGAATTCAGCACTTAGGAAGTCACTAAATGTGTATAAAGAGTGATAGGGAGGTAAGAAAGTGAGCACAGCGAGTATCAATTGCTCTTTCAAGAATTTTTGCTTCAATGAGAAAGCAAAAGACAGTGGGTATAAAGACTAGTGATTCTGTTTTTTGTCTGCTTGGCACGCTTTTCCTTCTTTTTTATAAGAGTATCTTTCTTGTGCTTTGAGGAAACTGCGCCCAACATTCCAGATGATCCTGGTGAGGCTGCCATTCATGGTACCTTGGCCTCCCCAGGGCTGCATGAGTAAAGCACACAACCCAGTCCTCAGGGTACAGGGATTGCTTAAAAGATAAATACAAGACTCAAATAAGGCCAAGCAGAATGAACTGCCAAAGCTAACAGGAAAGGCTGTATTTTTCTACTAAAGCTATTAAATTGGAAAAATGTGATTTGAGAAATCACTGCTGTGCAAGAAATCCTGTTTAAAAAATAAAGCCAATTAGTAATCAGGATATCTTTTTTAAAAAATGAGAGAAAACCAGAGGCATGATGAGATCATTTGAATGCCTGAATCTAGCAAGATCAAAGTGAGATACCTGTCTGAACTTTTCAGTTTATGTGAGACAGTTTCCTTTTCTGTACTAAGCCACTTTGAGTAGAATTTCTGTCACTTACAATCAAAAAGGCCATACCTAGTTAGATGGGAACATGGAGCTGAAGAAGAAAGAGACTTGAGCATATTTATATACTGAAGAAAAAGAGACAATAGTGAAGAGAGCTTGAAAAAAAGTGGGGAAAAGGAGAGGGATAAATGGTCTCCAAAGTCCCAGGGGAGACAGAATTGGAAAGATTAAGATCACAGATGGAGAGATAAACCTTGAATACAAGATCATTCTTCAAATTTGGGACTTCCAGCCAAGATGGAGGTGTAGGTAGACACACTATGCCTCCTTGCACAACCAAAATTAAGGACAACAAAGATTTAGAAACAAGAAAACAACCAGAACTGATAGAAAATTGAACTGCACAGAAGTCCAACAACCATTCATCCAGACTGGTAAGAGGGGCGGAGTCGTGGCTGGAAAAAGTGAAGGTTGGTGGACCCAGGCCCGCAGGTCCCGGCTAGAGGACCCAGGCACAGGGTGGCAATGGGCAGACCCAATGAGGCCGTACAAAGTGGCCAGCTGACCAGGCAGTCCCACATTCACACACAGATAATCCAGGTGAAACTGGGGATCGAGACAGACCTTGCAACCAGGGCCCCAGTGCTGGGAAATAAAACCTAAAACATCAATTGAAAACGCTTGTGGGGGTTGAAGTGCTAGTAGAGACTCCCAGCCTCACAGGAGAGTTCGTTGGAGAGACCCACAGGGTCCTAGAACATACACAAGCTCACCCACAGGAAATCAGCACTGGAAGGGCCCAATTTGCTTGGGGGAAGCAGTGGAAGGGACTGGAATCCGAGAGAGAGCAGAGGAAGTACCATTGTTCCCTCTCGGACCCCTCCCCCACATATACCATTGCAACCCAGCCACTGGACTGCTCCACCCTGGGGAACACCTGAGGCTCCACCCCTCACTACATAACAGCCTTGACCAGACCAAAAAACCCCCAAACAAACAAGAAAAAAAAAAAAAAAGCCAAAATGGCTCAAATGGGAGAACAGATCAAAGCCCCAGAGCCAATTCATCTAAGTGACCAAGAGACAGTCAACCCATCAGATGCACAGTTCAAAGCACTGGTGATCAGGATGCTCACAGAATTGGTTGATTTTGGTCGCAAATTAGATGAACAAATGAAGGCTACAATAAGTGAAATGAAGAAAAATGCACAAGGAACCAATAGTGATGGGAGGAAAACTGGGACTCAGATCAATGGAGTGAACCAGAAGGAAGAAAGAAAGAAACAAACAGAAAAGAATGAAGAAACAAGAATTCAAAAAAATGAGGAGAGGCTTAGGAACCTCCAGGATATCTTTAAACATCCCAACATCTGAATTATAGGGGTACCAGAAGGGGAACAGGAAGAGCAACAAGTGGAAAACTTATTTGAACAAATAATAAAGGAGAACTTCCCCAATCTGGCAAAGGAAATAGACTTCCAGGAAGCTCAGAGAGTCCCAAAGAAGTTGGACCCAAGGAGGAACACACCAAGGCACACCATAATTACATTAGCCAAGATTAAAATGAAGGATAGAATTCTAGAAGCAGCAAGGGATAAGGGCACAGTCACTTACAAAGGAGTTTCCAGCAGACTGTCAACTGATTTCTCAAAAGAGACCTTCCAGGCAAGAAGGGGCTGGAAAGAATTATTCCAAGTCATGAAAGCACGGATCTACATCCAAGATTGCTCCATCCAGCAAAGCTTTCATTTAGAATGGAAGGGCAGATAAAGTGCTTCTCGGATAAGGTCAAGTTAAAGGAGTTCATCATCACCAAGCCCTTATGATATGAAATGTTAAAGGGACTTATCTAAGAAAAAGAAGATCAAAAATAGGACAGTAAAAAGACAGCAAACTCACAGATATTAACAACCACACCTAAAACAAAAGCAAACTAAGCAAACAAGTAGACCAGGAACAGAAACACAGAAATGGAGATCACATGGAAGGTTAGCAACAGGGGAGGGGGAGGAGGAGTGAGGGGGAAAAGGTACAGAGAATAAGTAGCATAGACGGTAGGTAGAAAATAGAGAGGGGGAGGGCAAGAATAGTGTGGGAAATGTAGAAGCTAAAGAACTTATGACACATGGACATGAACTAAAGGGAGGGAATATGGGTGGGAGGGGGTGTGCAGGGTGGAGGGGAATGATAGGGGAGAAATGGGACGACTGTAATAGCGTAATCAATAAAATATATTTAAAAAAAGATCATTCTTCTTTTCAGACAAATAGAAAGTTTAGGATGGGTACAGAGACAGAGAAATATATAGTTGTGGGGTGAAAAGTTGAGAGGTCATATACTATTGGTTAATTTTCAATTCTCAACTGGTAACCAAAAGTCAATTTCATTTTACAGAAATGGCATTGGTCTGGGAATCAAGAGATATGGACTCTATTCTGGTTCTGCCATTAATTAGATATGTGATTTTGGACAAGTCATTTAATCTCTCCAAGTTTTGGATTCTTTCCTTGTAAAATGAGAAATTGCACAAAGGTATTTTACAAGTAAAATTTTATGATTCAACATGCTTTTTCTTAATTTTTGACATTTTTTCTTCCCTTCTTGAGATTGGAACATGGATAATAAAACTTACTATGTTTTGTTCAAAAACATTCTCAAGAGCAGTATTTGAATATATTTATAGTATGTTTTGTCACCAAAGACTAATAATTGTGAAAAGTATGACATACACAATTACTAAATTACTACTATTAATAGTACCAAACACTATGCTAAGAGTTTTATATACCTTATCTCATTTAATCCCAAGATTACTAAAATATAACCAGATGAGGGTATCAAAACAAAATTGGTAAGTATACCATGAAATGTTACCCAACTACTAAATGGCAGAGCTAGAATATACTATACAGATCCTTCTTTCAAAAAAGGGGGGCTCATTAAGCACAACAGGGAAACGGTTATCACTGGGGGTTAAAGTATCATGATGAGACTTTTGTATCATAATGCAAATTGGATTTGCAGTAGTAGGTAGAAAAGAAATACAAGTAGAAATACTCTGTAAAAACAACATGAAATAAATAGAGGTAAGGATAAACTCTGGTATGGAGAGGGGTGGGGTGGAGCCAGCAGTACAAGAAGTCAGTCAGAGGGCTGTGGGTTGAAAGGAGATAAAAAATGAAGGTTGACAATCTTATACCTTCTATGCATGTTGTGACGACATTCAGGCATTTGAACAAATGCTCTGATATTCTAGGTGAGATTAGGGGACTTTTCTTGATCTTATATTGGGCCTAATGGCTACCATGGTTTCATAAGAAGTAGTTGGTACTCTAGCCCTTGTCTACCTAAGAACTTAAATTATGGCTAGAAGAAGCATAAAGTAACAGATTGAAGGAAATTATAGCAATAGATGCCAAATCTACACACACGAAATTATTTTCAGAAAACCCCAAGTTTGCCATTCTTACATACAGGAACTTGAACAAACAACTCTGTGGCCAACATTATTTCTCAAACATTTTAACAGACCGGTTGTTAATAACGTGACCCTTAGAAATGATGTTGTTAATGGCAGGATCCAGACTATGATGAACGAGGCACAGGTTGAAAAATTTATATGCACTGTTATTTCATAAATTTAATGACAGATACAGATAAAAGATAAACCTAGATTATATAACAGCTATATCCTACAAACTAGGTTATATTCTTTGATGTCATAGAATTTATAAGAATCATAGGCTTTAGAGATATTAAAGGTCACCCTACTTAATCCCTTAATTTTAAAGATAAGGACCAAAGAACTTAAATAATTTTCCCAAGGTCACACAACTACTTTGCAAAATTGGACTAATCTTATAAACATAAAATAATTTTAAAAAACTCTAAAGATATGTCAAAATAATAGTTCATCATTTTAATGACTTTTGTACCCAGAGCTCCCTTATCTCAACTTTTCCTCATATTATCTTTAAATTAAAAGTCAACACTATGTATTTTTTCTTAAAATCTGACAGACATGTTAAGACCATATGAAATAACACACCCATAGAATTTGAAATTGGTTCAATACCTCGAGAGAAAAATGTTGCCAAATTTTAAACATGATTTCAGATGTTGATTTTCAAAAACATTATCAACCTAAAATAATGATAAACCATATTCTCTCTCAAGTCATTATTAATGGTAATTTACCTTGGTCTTGATATTCAGATATTTCTTGTTGAGCATTTGCACAGATTTCATGCTGATCCCTCTCCTCCATGACAGATAATTCAGGTACGTTTAAGTATTCTGACCTTTATAAAGATAAATAGAACCATAAAAATTTTAAAGAAAATAATAAAATTAATCTGACTTTGAAAATTACTTATTCATATATTTTTTAATTTTTTGTTTTTATTTTTTAATGTTTTATCGATTGTGCTATTACAGTTGTCCCATTTCCCCCCTTTATTTCCCTCCACCCTGCACACCCCCTCCTACCCACATTCCCCCCGCTTTAGTTCATGTCCATGGGTTGTACATATAAGTTCTTTGACTTCTATATTTCCTATACTATTCTTAACCTCCCCCGTCTATCTTCCACCTACCATTTATGCTACTTATTCTCTACCTTTCCCCCCCTTTCCCCACCCACTGCCCTGCTGATAACCCTCCATATGATCTCCATGTCTGTGATTCTGTTCCTGTTCTAGTGTTTGCTTAGTTTGTTTTTGTTTTTCTTTTAGGTTTGGATGTTAATAACTGTGAGTTTGTTGTCATTTTACTGTTCATATTTTTTATCTTCTTTGTCTTAGATAAGTCCCTTTAACATTTCATATAATAAGGGCTTAGTGATGATGAACTCCTTTAAGTTGACCTTATCTGAGAAGCACTCTATCTGCCCTTCCATTCTAAATGAAAGCTTTGCTGGAAAGAGCATTCTTAGATGTAGGTCCTTGCCTTTCATGACTTGGAATAATTCTTTCCAGCCCCTTCTTGCCTCTAAGGTCTCTTTTGAGAAATCAGCTGACAGTCTGATGGGAACTCCTTTGTAGGTGACTGTGCCCTTATCCCTTGCTGCTTCTAGAATTCTATCCTTCATTTTAATCTTGGCTAATGTAATTATGATGTGCCTTGGTGTGTTCCTCCTTGGGTTTAACTTCTTTGGGACTCTCTGAGCTTCCTGGACATCCTGGAAGTCTATTTCCTTTGCCAAATTGGGGAAGTTCTCCTTCATTATTTGTTCAAATAAGTTTTCAAATTTTTGCTCTTCCTGTTCTCCTTCTGGTACCCATATGATTCGGATGTTGGGATGTTTAAAGATGTCCTGGAGGTTCCTGAGCCTCTCCTCATTATTTTGAATTCTTGTTTCTTCATTTGTTTCTGGTTGAATGTTTCTTTCTTCCTTCTGGTCCACACCATTGATTTGAGTCCCGGTTTTCTTCCCTTCACTGTTGGTTCCCTGTACATTTTCCTTTATTTCACTTAGCATAGCCTTTATTTTTTTCATCTGTGACCAAATTCAACCAATTCTATGAGCATCCTGATTACCAGTGTTTTGAACTGTGCATCTGATAGGTTGGCTATCTCTTCATTGCAAAGTTTTATTTTTTCTAGAGCTTTGATCTGTTCTTTCATTTGGGCCAGATTTTTTTTTTTGTCTTTTTGTCACCTGTTATGTAGCAAGGGGCAGAGCCTTAGGTGTTCACTAGGGCGGGGTAACCTACCTGGCTGCGTTGTGCCGCTCTTTGTCAGGAAGGGGTTTGAGAGGGAACAATGGCACTTGCTTCTCTCTCTGATGGTTTTCAGTCACTTCTCCTCTACCCACAAGCAAATTGAGCCCTTCTGGTGCTGATTCCCAGGTGGGTGGGTTTGGGCACATTCTAGGGCCCTGTGGGTCCCTCCAACAAACTCTCCTGTGAGGTAGGGAGTTTCTCCCGCTGCCGTGTCAACCCCTACAAGCGTTTTTTTAATCAGAGGTTTGAGGTCAACCCCTACAGGTGTTTTTAATCAGAGGTTTGAGGCTTTATTTCCCCACACTGGAATCCTGGGTTGTGTGGTCTGTCTTGCTCCCCAGTTGTTCCTCCCAGATTATCCATGCATGAATGTGGAAATGCCTAGTCCACAATCTGCCGCCCCTCCAGGTCCGCCAGCTGTGGCCTTGCCGTGAGTCTTCTCCACCCAGCTGCCCATCTCTGCCCCTCCTACCGGTCTGGATGAATGTTTCTTTTTTAACTCCTTGGTTGTCAGACTTCCATACAGTTCAATTTTCTGTCAGGTCTGGTTGCTTTTTGTTTTTAAATTTGTTGTCCTTTTGGTTGTGCAAGGAGGCACAGTGTGACTACCTACGCCTCCATCTTGGCTGGAAGTCTTGAAAATTACTTATTCATATAAATGAAAAGAAGTATGGTTCATTCACTCGTTCACTCGACACTTTTATGATAAATTATACCAGCCTGGATAGTGAAGGGTAAAAAAATAGGTGTTTATTGAAAGCAACACTTAGTCATCTTTACATATCCCCAATATGTAGATATCTGCTATCTGTGTATAGCTTCAAAAATCTATTGCCAATGCTACTTGCTGTTAGATAAACAAAAGCTAGGATCTCTTGAAGTAGTGTTGGCATCTTTTCTGATTTGTCACTGGCTATTCTGAATGAATTAAGTATATTAAATGTCATCCCTGCATATAAAATGCCCTTATCTGGAAAGGACATGACATATACAATTGTCTTCTAGCCATCACAATATAGGTAAATAACTGATTTATCATATATGACCTTCTGCTTATTAACTATGAATATAAGCCTCAGTTATTTCATCTATAAAATGGGATAAAATACCCCATTTTATGAGCCACATTGTTAAGAGCAAAGATATAATATATAAATGTAAAAAGTTCTAATTATAAAGTATTTTATAAATCTAAGATATTATTAAAATAGAGTGGGTCCCTAAATGGAAAGGACTAGACTTTGTACACCAACATAAATTCTCTTTTTAAATTATATTTTTGTCACCTGTTAAGTTTAGAAGGCAGAGGGAGTCTGATGGAATGACATAGAGGATGGGTAGTTTCCCAAGGCAGAGATTATTCAATAAAGTATTATTCAAAGTACTCTAAAACTGTAGAGTTCTAAGTAAGTTTAGGGTATAAAAGATAATGACACTATTATGACATCATTACCTCATTATGGAACTAAATGATAACTGTGATTTGAAGGTAGCTAGTAACCATCTTTCTCCGAATAAATGACTATTTGGAGGAACAGAGTGTTTATGATGAATACTTTACCACAGATATTAACATTATATCTGTACCTTGATTTATTAGGAAGAGAAGCTTTTGGAGTAAAACAAAAATCCTTAAGATCCACACTTTGAGATTTATTCATTTGCATCTATTAATGAAAAAATACAAGTTCAGCCACCAATTTCACATCAATACCTTTTAACAAATAAGTCAAACAGCAAAATTCCTGATGGTATATCAAGTCCAAAAACCAATGAATTATGAGAAACTCAAGCTAGTTCTCAACTCAATTTCCTTTTTAGGCCCTTCTTAAATGTAGATATTCTTCAAGGTTCTTTACCAGGTCTTCTTCTCACTCTATACATTCTTAATCAAAGATTTCATCTCATCCCATAGCTTCAATACTCATCTACACAGGAATGACTCTCAAATCTGTATTTCCAGCATAGCTATCTCTCCTGACTTTCAAAGTTACATACAGCTGTCTGCGAAACAACTTAGTCAAACACCTAACACAGAACCAGGCCTCTAGTTTAGTATTTCCCAAATTGAACTTACCCTGTCTCTACACTGCCAAGCTTGCTTTTCCTTTAGAGTTCCTACCTGAGTGAGGCCCTACTTTTTCCCCAATTGCTTAAGCCAGAAAGCTAGGCATGGTCTCTAACTACTCCTTCTAAGTCACCCCTCATAACTAATTAAGTACCAAGCTAGTTGATTCTATCTATGGAAAATATTTTAAACTTCTCTCTACTGCTACACTAGACTAGGCCATCAACTTGCTTGCATTATTGCAAAATCCCTTCTAATGATTCCTTGTATTCATTTTGCATCATCCTCTACCAATGGTGTCCAACCTTTTGGTGTCTCTGGGCCACGCTGGAAGAAGGAGTTGTCCTGGGCCACACGTTAAATGCACAAACACTAACAAAAACTGATGAGCAAAAAAAAAGGTTTTAAGTAAATTTACAATTTTGTGTTGGGCCACTTTCATAGCCATACTGTGCCACATGTGGCCCACAGGCCATGGTTGGACACCCCTGCATCCATTCTCTACATTACGTACATAATGAACTTTATTAATGCAATTCTGATCATATCACTGATTAAAGCCTTTCAGTGACTTCCCAATACTTCCAGAATAAAGTCCAAATCCATAAAATATCACATAGATGTTCATGATCTAGCTTCCACTTACTTTTCTAGCTTCATCTGTTTCCACTATCATACCCCCTACTTGTAATCAAAGTCCAGACACACTGTATTACTTCAGTTCTTTAACAGAAGAGATCTCTATCTCTTTCCCAGCTCTGGAATACTGCATATTCTCTATTACCAGATACTTTTCTATCCCTTTCTACCACCATTCAGCCCACCTCTGCCCACCTCTTCATACTTGGCTTATACCTATATATCCTTTAGGTCTTGGTCATGTTTATTAGGAGTCTTTTCCTGGCCTACCAAATGTGGAGAGAGTATACTTTCTATCTAAGTTCAAGTTATCTTACACTTCTGTCACAGAATCATTCATCGCACTATACTGAAAAAGCTTATTTACTTTTTTGTATCTTTCACTCAATTATAAGCTCTATGAGAATTGGGACTAAAACTGTCTTATTCATCACTGTATCTTAGCACCTATTGTAGTGCTTGGCATATTCTTGGTGCTCAATGAGTACACAAAGAAAAAAACTAATATAAAATAAATACGGAAGAAAGGAAGGAGGGAAAAGCTTGAATTGCTAAAAATTATCTCAGATGGTAGGCATTTCAAACTGCATGCTTCTCCATTTCACAATATTCCCCTTGTTTTAGCTTCATGACTTAGAATCTTCATTCTTATATAAGCCCTAGAAAATAAATAGCCATTTTCTTGACTTTGTTCTGTGGCCTGATCCACTATTTTGCCCTGTATACAATGAATTAGGCTTAGGATAAGTCTGTCATGACTAGCCTATCAAAGAGTAGGAACTTCTATTTCTTTATTAGTTGGAAGGGAGGCTCTTGCTCAGTACTCATCTAGGTACACGAATCAAAATCAACTTCAGACTTCCCAGCCCAGGACAGCACAGATGGAGCCAGGGAAGGGCAAGAGTGTCTAGTTTCAGTTGCCGAACCAAGTTAAGCTACATATCCCTCTTTATTTCCCTCTTTTCTGGAAAAAGAAAAAAAGCAAATGAGGGAAGGGGCTGTAAAAATGTCCCAAAAGTGGATTTACAGATTGATTGTTAAGAACTATAACACCTTTCCCTTTAGAAACACTATCATGACTAATGGTCATATTCCTAGTCAAGCCCTCAAGTACACTGTTGAGGTCTACCTAATTGAGACACAATAAAGGAATATTCATATACATTTAATTACAGAACAAGGGATGAATGTTATTAAAACTAACCTTGAGACGTTTAACTGGAGGAAGAGATGAAGCATTTCTGTTTCTTAAATCGGATAAATATGAAGAAATTGTTGGCCCTTTCATTTCTGATTTCTGTGCCACTCCAGTTTTACCTATGAAAAGAAATTCTAGATTCTTTAGGTTATACTTTAGCTATTTTTCATACAAAGCCAAATTTCTTTAAAATTTCTAATCTAATATTTACTTTTTTCATGTTTCCCACAAAAGAAAATTATTTGTTATAAGCTTCATAATATAAATATGACACAGAGATATTTAGCATATAATTATTATTTATCAAAGATCTTCAATTTTTAAAACCCAAGATACACTTGTTTCATGTAACTTACAGCAGTCATGTCCACATGTCTGTTTATTTTTACAGTGATGGTTACACTCTCGGTTTCCAGGTTTTTTGCGGGTAGTCGTTCCTAATTTAATATAAGATAGATCTATTTTTACTACCTCTATTATTATACTTTAATAAAATTAATTTATATCATCTTTTTCCTTTCAGTCAGTACAAAAAGACTGATTTTCACATTTCCTCCAATATTAACCCACTTAATATGTAATTTTTTAAAAGATAGTTCTGATAAGTTAGTCCCTGCCCCATTCTTGGTTCCGACTCAGCTTTCCACAAGGCACACCGAGCCAACTACAAGCTTTCGTTAGCACCCCTAATACAAAGAGAGTACCTCGGTACTTCTTATCCCGAATGAGGTAAGAATAAGGGTGGAGTTTTGAAAGTTTTTTGCTGCTTTATACTTAACCCTCAAGAACTAGGAAAGATGCAAACTTCATGGCATTTTGATGGTGTCATTAATGGCTGCTAGGAGACAGAACACTACATATTTAATAAATGTTAGAAATAAGTATCTTAGGGGTATAATAAATTTGCTGTATAAATTCACAGAGAGAGATTGCTTCCAACTTGATCCCCAAAGCTAAAATTAAAATATCTGAATATGTAATTTATTCATTGATTATATTTTAAATAGGCTCTTTGATCTTAGCTCTCACTAGTATCAAGGAGGAAGGGGAAACATATGAACTGGTCCTTGAAGGACAGACAGGATCTATACATGAGAAGGGGATCAGGGGATGATGTTCCAGGCTAAGGACATAATAACCAAAGGCAGCACATGACAGACGGTAGAAATGGAAATCAGTTTATTTTTGCTGGAGCATAGATTTTAAATGACTAGAAATGCAGACAGTGAAAAGCTTTGAAACTTTTAACCTTTCTTGGTCTTTTATTCCTCATTTTCAGTGTCACCGCTCCTTCAACCTTTCTCAAGGCATGGCACATCTAGACAAGGATAATACTGTGTATGTGTAGCACCCTGGGTTAAATGGATAACCTGCTCACCATATGAGGCAACTGGCTAGACACCTTGAGGGATAAGCCCATCATTGTATTTGGTACTGATTAAGTAATAGAACATCCCTGGCAAATGGAAGCTAACAGCTGAACAACAGTGTTCCCAACTGAACATAAACAACTTTGGAATAATATAAACAATACACAGATAAGGCCACTGTGACTACAGAAGACAGAGATAAGACTACAGTACAATTCAGAAACTAGAAATAAGGACACTCAAGAACCAGAAAAGTAACTAAACATCTCCCTCTTCTGGCTAACACAAATGACTACTATTTCTTTCATCCATCTCCAAGATAAAATACACCAAAATATCCAATACTCCACTTTCTGAGAGCACCCAATCCAGAACTCAGCTCTGCTTTCTCTAAATGCTCCTAAGAATCACCCAGCACAAGCTGAAATCCTCAGATAAGCTCCTCTCAACTCCCTGAGATGACTCACAGTTCCACCAGCGCTGTGCTTTCCAGTACCTAACTTTCCTCAGATCCAGGTGCGCTTCCAGCATCCCTAGCTGAAAAGTTTTGACATTAACACTTTATGAGGTGGGCCATGGCTTGCAGAGTTTTGCCCCAGATCATGATCTCATCTCTCACTTAGTTACCTGATTTCCTTGAATCTAGTCCCACAATGCTACAACTTATTCTATATTCTGTTGTTTCATTAATCCACCTCAAGTTCAACTCTGATCAGATCATTTGTCCACTTAGAAACATTAGTTACTTCCTGCTGCCAATGAAATTAATTCTTTATTGAAGGTCCTCCACAATATAATTCTAGCCTTCCTTTCCAGCACCTGTATTAACCTTACATCCACCAGAACACATTCACTTGCCATTATTCAAACAGTCTCATGCCTTTCTATGATCATACCTTTGATATTACCTCTTGTCTTCAAAGACTTGTACTTCTTTGTCTATCAGAATTTATGGAGATCTATCCTAACCACCCCACCTGGAAGTGATTTCTCTATCCTTTGAGCTGCTATGGCATATTCTTTGTCCCTCTCTGCTTCCTGTATGCTGTCTTATATTTAATGTACTTACATGAATATATTTAATGTATTTACATGAATACCACAGTGGAAAAGTATAGAGCACCCTAAACTAGAGTAAGAAAACATGAGTTCTTAACATAGGCTCTTATCTGTAAAAAACAGAGTTTAAAAATAATACCTGTTTTGTTTACCTCACAGAGATGAAAAGATAAAATTAAATATGTGAAAGCACTTTAAAATTAAGTGATAAATTAATCTCTACTCTTACATGAATTAAAGATTCTACTGTAATTATAAAATTAAACTTGTTCTGAGTGCTATAAAAGAGAGAGGTACAATGCTATTTGATAACAGGTCAGTTCCCTAGGAAGTAACAGTTGGGCTGAGGAGTAAGAGTGGAGGTTAACAAGGAAAAGAGGTAGAAAAGAGTGTTTCAGGCAGAGGGAGTAGCATACGCAAGAGCTCTGTGACAAGAGAAAGCACTGAGAAACTGAAGGTCAGTGTGGCTGATGCTCAACAACTGAGTGCACAAGATCAGACTGTAGTGGTAGAAAGGTTGGCCTATGTTTGTAGGGCATTCTGGCCATTGCATGTCTCCACAGAGGACATGTAGGGAAGGCTCAGCTACTTACAGAATACCCTGTGATTCTCCTTGGGACGTCAGGGTAGGCAGTCTTGTGAGAAGTTAAAGACCATTTCTCATCTGTCTCTTTATCTTCCAGGAGGTTCCCTATCTTGCACGTGGCTGCCATGAGGCAGTTTCTCATCTGCCTCGTGGTTCCAGTAAGGCATAGGACTTTTTACCTTGCCCCTTCCAGGTAGGGCTTCAGGCTATGAAACTGCTAGGTACAACCTAGAGTTGACCCCTCAAAAACAAAGTAGCCCACCATTCGCATTACCTGGCCCCTCCAGCAAGCAGTGGATACCATGCTGATCTTGTTTCGGTGTCTGTGTAAGTAATAAACTATCTAAATCCATTTGGGTCTCTTGTGTTCTTAAATAGCCAGTTCTCTGGAGGCTAGGTACCCCACTGCTACTTACAGACTGATGGACCACATGACAGTAAGGAACCTGCTAATGGTTTGGACCTTCTATTGTAAAAGCTATGGGGAGCTGCTGAAGTGTTTTAACCAAAGAAGGGACATAATTGAATTTGCATTTTTAAAAAATCAATCTATGGAATATACTAAGGGGAATGGATTTGAGAGAGGTCAGAGTGGATGCAAGAAAACTAGTTATATGTGAAATCGAAAGAACCAAATAAGCAAACAAAATAGAAACAGATTGACAGTACAAAGAACAGGTTGACAGCTGACAGATGGGAGGTAGGTTGGTGGGCTAGTTGAAAAAGGTGAAGAGATTAAGTAGTACAAATTGGTAGTTACAGAATAGTCACAGAGATGTGAATTACAGCATAGAAAATATAGTCACTAATATTGTAATAACTGTGTGGGGGCCAGGTGGGTAGTGGAAATACTGGAAGGACCACTCTGTAAAGTACGTAATTATTTAACCACTCTACTGCACATCTGAAACTAATACAAAATAATGAATGTAAACTGTAATCGAGAGATAAATAAATAGAAGAAAACTAGTTAAGAAGCTACTTCAGTTTTTTATGCAAGAAAGTGAAAGTAACTCAGTCTAGATGGAGGGAGTAGAGTCAAAAAGAATGGACTGATTTGAGAGATATATAGAAGGTAAAAAATATATTTTATGGACAATCAAGGGGAGTGCTTTTCTTCCTTGAGCAGCATATTGTTGTCCCTTACGTTGCATTGTCTTCCTTTTAGTCCAGCAATATCTACCTTAAATTCATTCACTATTTCAAAGATAAAGACAAATATATGGAAATACTTCACCCATTTATTCTCCCTTCATAGATATCGCCTTTCTTGAGCCCCCCATCCTCCTCCTAATTCAATCTAGGCCTGTTTTACAGCTGTCACCCTGGAACTTCCTTTCATTCACCTCCTGAACTGAACCCACTATTCCTGGATTCTTTGACTTTTCCTTCCTTGGTTAACTGCTTTGTTTTATTGTGCTCATCCCTAAACTGCCTGAGAAAGAATGTGTGACAGTTAAACTTTCTGAATCCTTGAATGTATTAAGATATCTTTATTTTACTTTCAGACTTAATAGTTTGGCTGGGTACAGAACATGGGGTTCAAAATCATTTCCCCCTGATTTTTTAAGTCCATTGTCTTCTAGCATCCAGTGTTGCTGATACAAAAACTAATGCAACTTTGGTTTCTGTTCCTTGGAAGCATTTATGATTTTTTCTTTATCCATGATGTTCTGATTATATTAATATTATAATTATGCCTCCTTTGTATATCTTCTTTCGTTTATCCTAACTGGCACTGTCTTTTTGATGTGCAGATTTATGTTTCAAGTTTACAAAATTTTACAAATTATGTCTTCTAGTTTGCTTTTTCTCTTTTTATGGAAAACTTATTAGTTAGCTATAGGACTCCTAGATTGCCCCCCTTTGTCTTTTATTTTATGTCTCCTTGTTTCTTTGCTTTCATTTAGATTGTAACTTTATCTTCTGGCCTTCCAGCTATTTTTTTCAATCATACCTCTTATTTCCTTGTACTTGCTCTAGTTATTGCTTGTTTTCATGGCATCCTATTCTGTTTTATGGTTGCAATTTAATCTTTAATTTCTCTGACATTACTAATTAGTTTACGTTACATTTTATTATATTCCTGAAATACCCTGTTGCTGTTTCATTCAATTTCTGTTTGCTTATTTGGGGCTTTCTTTCATATGTTCCAGATTTTCTTCAGATGTCTCTTCATCTGTGGTTGTCTGAGTCAGTCCTATTCTAACCCCATTTCACATAGGAGAAAATTAATTCATAGAGGTTAGTAACACACTCAAAACTATGCAGGTAATAAATAGCAAATTTGAGATTCTAATTCAAGTAGTCTAATTCCAGAGCCCGATCTTGCAACCATCCTGCCTCATTGGTTATACTGCTGCCTTAGTTCTCCACAGGTAATACACTTCATTTATTCAGGAAAAGAATCTACTATTTTGGGGGTGGGAAGGAGAAAATGCCTTGTGTGTTGTTTTGCAGGGATACGGAATTGCTTTGTCCCTTCATCCAAGGACTTCTAACAGATGCATCTCTAAACATTACCACAAGATGGCATACAATGATTACACGCGTTTGTTCCCAGGGGTGAAAACTAACTAGGATCTAGAATTCTAATTTTACAGATTCCAGGAACTCCCCAAAATTTTAAGGAAGAATTAGTAAGCCTTGTCAGGAATTAAGGCTGTATACAAGTGTTATAATAAATTACTAGTATATGTATATTACCTAAATGACAAAAACTTTTTACTATAATTCTGTTAGAAATGGCACTTAGAAAATATGAACTCCCTGCTCTGACCCCACTCCCTAAGTTCCTCAAATTGTCTGAATTTGTCTTATTAACAAATATAAGCTACAGAGGTTTATAATTGGAAAAATAAGTTTCTCAGAGATAATTGACCTAAGCTGTACTCTCAGGTGTATAGTAAAGAGATTCCATATACCATCACTATCATAATCTGAAATTCATATTTTCATGGTTTTGTCACATATTATATTAATTTACATATAATTAAAGTATGTTTTTAAAGTCCCCAGTTCCAAAAACTTAAAGTAAAATAAATTTACATTGTCACCTAGGAATGTACTTAAGGTAAATATTTAAAATTACTTTAAGGGGGTCAATTAATTGCTGCTGGAGCAAGGGTCAGTTGCTTAAAAAAATTCAGGAAAAAAACTGAAAATAGCCAGGCACACTTCACCTCACATTCTAATTTTAAATTTAAATAATTTGCTCTGTGCACAAGCTACTGGAGTTAATATTGCTAAAAGAGTTTTACTTAGATTTTTGCAGTTCCTGATTTATGTTAATCATAGATTTATGCACATTATGATTTTACTTTTTAAATGAGAGCATCTTCTTTTAATTTTTTATCAAATATCATACCATAATTTTTTTATTATCAAAAAAAAGGATCACACTGATGAATTGGAGTTCTTGATTTTTCAATTTAATGCACATATACACTAAAGAATATGAAGAAAAGCAGACTTCCTTTTGACTAGCATTTAAATGTGCACACTTCCAAAGTGCTTGAGCACTGGTTTTATCCCTGTGTTCTTTAAGTACATTAAATTTTCATACTCTGGATGGCACAGAAAGTGCAAATGATCTATTAATGTCAAATCAATTTTCTTCAAATTAAACAAAGCCCATACTTCTTATTGAGAATGCATTTAAAGGATAAGAAGGTTAAATGTCTAATGTTCCATATTAGGAACGGGCCTGAAAAAACATTAAAAATTTCTGCAACTAAAAAGTATTTTTCACATTGCCATATCTTTAAAAAAGCAGAAATATATTTCTAAATTCTAAAAACAACTTATTTCTTGTACTATTACTTACTATATATGAGAAACTACTGCTGAAATAATATTTTCAAAGAGTTACAGAAAACATACAAATAACAATTATATTATGTACACTTAGGTGCATGCTTTTGTTTTTTATACATTGTCCTATAATTTGACCGTATATCATATTAAAATATTTATTGAACTTGCAAACACATTTGGAAATAACCATTTAGCAACTATATTCTCTGAACTAAATACCAGTTTGTATCACTTAATAGTATGGTCTGACAGGAAGTCATAAAAACTAAAATTTGGTTTTGAGAAAGCCTAAATTTTGTTTTCACAGTCTTAGGAGGGTTAATCTAACCCCTTCATTGTGTCAGTTACTGAGAAAGATAATGCAGATTGTGTATGTATGTTATACTTAAAGATATAACTGTGTGTCTTTATTTCAGGATATGTTAACTGGCACATAAGAACTGAACTATACCATCAGGATGTTCATAAGATTTGGGATGATTGTGTATTTTGAGTGTGTGTGTGTGCATGTAATAAAACAGTTGTCTGACAGGAAGCATCTTTTATCTGTTTTCCACAGTGTTGTGCTAAATATGTAGGGAATTTTGACTTTTATAAAAGGCTTGTGCTAGTAGGAAGTATAATAAATGTCCCAACTATTTTCTACAGTTGCAAGTAACAGAAACTATTCAAGCTATTTTTAAGAACAAGTGGTAGGTAGGTTTTTGAAATGTATCACATGAACAGAGATATCTCAGAGAATCCAAAAGTAGTAATGCAGCTAAGCATCAGAAGGGACTGAAAGCAAGAAGTGGAAAGTCATTAGAACTCTAGCTGTAGCACTCGCCCTTTGCTTCTCTCTGTATGTCTGCTTTACTCTTCTCGTCCACTGTCCACCTATCTAGGATCCTTTCCATGCCTGGAAAAATATGGCTATTTTATAGCTCTGAGTTTATACTATCTTAGTGCAGTCCTAATTCTAAGTTGTCTTCTTTTTTTTTAATGATGTCTTTTAATTTTTTTAAAAGACTTTATTTATTTTTAGAGAGAGGAGAAGAGAAGGAGAGAGGGAGAGAAACATCAATGTGTGGTTGCCTCTCATACACTCCCTACTGGGGATCTGGCCTGCAACCCAGGTATGTACCCTGACTGGGAATCAAACCGACAACCCTTTGGTTCTTAGGCCCAAGCTCAATCCACTGAGCTACACCAGCCAGGGCTCTAAGTTGTATTCTTAAACTGAGGTATTTCCATCCTTCTGGGAATTTGAATTTGAGACTGATTAAAAGGTCATTTTGGTTCCTGATATTTTTGCTGTCAGGAAAATAGTGGCCAGAATGGAGATCTGAGGGAAATGTGATATAAATAAGGCAAACACGAGTTACTTCTGTGATGTTCTGGTAAATTCTAAGAAAAAGGGGGTTACTGAAAGCTAGGAAGAAGCCCTTCTTCCTTTTTTATTTCCAAACGTATACACCATGAGCTTTCCCCCTTTTTTGATTAAAAAAAAAGGAAAAAGGAAAGTACTTCCTTCTAAAAGATGGTATACTATCAACAATGGTAACATTTAGAAAACAGTTCATTAATTTACAAAACATTTTCACATACACCTTTTTCATTTGCTTTTTAATTCCATCTAAGTAGGTACTCCTCCAATTTCATTCAAGAGATACTGAGAACCTACAATGTACCACTTTCAAGATATATTTAGGAGACAATGACAGGACATGCTGACATATTGGAAATGGGAAAAGAGAAAGGAAATAATCAAGAATGATTACTAGCTTACAGTCTTGAGCAACTTGGTGGATGGACAGGTGGTAGGATCCCTAAATGAGCTAAAGTCTGGGAGAGAAATCGGTACAGAAGATGCAGAATGGAGAAAGGGAGAGAAGATCACAAGATCATATCTGAAAAGTTGTACTGGCCTAAGAAATGCCCAAATAGAGATGTTCAGTAGATCTCTTACATATCGGTGGCATTTAAAATCTTAAAGACTGATGTGGACACCGGCTAGCAGTGTCCACATCATTATGGATGAAATAAAACATACACACAGACTACCGAGTCTGGTGGAGGAATAAGGACGACAGCATGACTTTTCTCTCAAGAGGAGCAAAAGCCTCGGGCCTCCGCAATGACAGGCCTTTATTCTATATCCCTCCTCACATTACAAGATGGTTCTCCTTCACTTCCCCAGGTTACAACAAAGGAGCCGATGCCCCTCATTACATCACAGAAGAAGGAGATTAGCAAATGAATAGGCAGCTGGTTACACTGGTCTCTGCAAGGTACTTGCAGGGTGAGGGGGTTTTAGCAAAGAGCACGTCTCAAAAGAACCTAGGTATATTGCAAATCTGATTACCCACGAGAGAACCTATCTGTGGGTGTGGGTCCTGTGCATCTCCGAGTGAGAGCTGGGCCCATGCCATGCAGAAGGGTCTGCCACAAAAGACAGATAAAATCACCAAGGAAAATAATGTAGACAGAAAAAAGGGAGGCCTAAGACTCTCTTAGGTAACTTCAACATTTAGAAATCAGAGAGAAAGAAGGGTAAGGAAAATATGAAAAAGGTAGCCTTTGAAAAAGGTGGCAAGTCAGGGAAGAATAGTGTCATGGAAACATTTCTTCATTTGCTTATTAAACACAACCATTTAAGCAGGTACTTTAAGGACACTTTTAAAAAAATGATCATTGGTGTTGCATGTTGATAAGAGATACTGTTTTCTTCATTTTACAGATTTGGAAACTAAAGATCAGAGAAATTGTAATTTGCACAGATCATAGCAGAAAGTACATATCAGAGCCAAGAACAGAACTTACATTTCTAACTCAAATTCTTTTTGCATAACTTTTTATTTAACTGTATATAAAAAACTAATGTTTTCCTTTTCTGTAACTTTTTATTTAAGTATATATAAATATAGAAAAGTACATATGTAGTAAATGTACAGAACAATTCATTCTTACATACTGAACACACCCATGTAACCAACACCTAGATTGTGCATCAGAGAATTATCAGCACCCCTAAAAGCCAATCTTATGCCCCCTTTCTGTCACCTCTGCCAAGAATATCCCTTATCCTAACTTTTAACAGCATAGATTAGTATATTGTTTTTCCACGGCTGCCAATAACGAAGTACTACAAACTGGGTGATTTAACAAATATAAACTTATTCTGTTATGGTTCTGGATGCTAGAAGTCTGAAATGAAACTGTTGGCACAACACACTCACTCCCTACCCTCTCAAAGAGGATCCTGCCTTGCCTCTTCCAGCTTCTGATAGCTCCAGAAGTTCCTTAGCTTGTTGCAACTCCAAACTGTACCTCTCTCTTTGCATGCTAATTCTGTGTCTGTGTGTTCATATGGAGACATCTCTTCATATGTCCTCTTCTCTGTTACTATGAATCTTTTCTCCTAATACCACCAGTCATATGGGATTAAAGTGGATCTGCATTTTAACCTAACTGTATCTGCAAAGATCCTATTTCCAAATAAGTTCACATTCACAGGTACCAGGTATTTGAAGGTCAATGCATGTTTTGGGGGGACACAATTCAACCCATTAATGGTTATTACCTATTTTTATAACATATAAATGGAATAACACAGTATTATCCTTTTTTGTGTCTGGCTGAGCATTATGTTAGAGAAATACATAAAGTTGTGTGTAGTTGTAGGTAATTTATTCTCATTACTCTACAGCAGGAATTGGCAAACTATGGTCCATAAACCAGCCACCTTTTTGTAAATAAAGTCTTATTGGAACACAGCTAAGCCCAGTCATCTATATATTGTCTATGGTTGCACTCGGATTACAGAGATAGAGCTGTATACTTGCAAAGGAGGCCATATGGCCTGCAAGCCTAAAATATTTACTATCTGGCCTTTAAGACAAAGTTTTCTAACCCTGTAAAATTCTGTCAGGTCCGTATAACACAACTTATTTGTCCACTGAACTACTGATGAGCATTTGGCTGGTTTCTAGTTTAAGGTTAATATGGTAGCAGTACTTTGAGCATTCCAATATATGCCTTTTGGTGAGCACACATGCACACTTCTGTTGGGCATATACCTAGAAAGGGAATTTGTGGCTCACAGAATATGTGTATGTTAAGCTTCAATGAATATTGCTGGCTTTCCAAAGTAGTTGCAACAATTTCCACTGAGATTAGTGATTGAGAGTAATGGCTGTAGCACAGCCTCATCAATATTTGGTGTTATCTTTTTTCTTTACTTTCTTTCTTTTTGTTAGAGAGAGAAGGGAGGGAGAAAGAGAGGGAGAGAAACATCAATGTGTGAGAGAAACACTAATCAGTTGCTTCTCTCATGCCCTCAAGGGGGGACCTGGCCCACAACCTAGGCACATGCCCTGACTGGGAATAGAACCTGCAACCGTTTGGTTTGCAGGACGATGCTCAACCCACTGACCTACACCAGTCAGGTCTGGCATTTTCTTTTCCATTTAAGTTCTTTCGGTGTTTATAAAATTATATCTCATTAATGTTTTTCTTTTTAATTAAACTTATTGGGATGACATTGGTTAATAAAAATACATAGGTTTCAAATGTACAATTCTATGATACATCATCTGTATATTGCATTGTGTGCCCACACCCAAAATCAAACCTCCTTCCTATATATTAATTTTTAGTAAATACCCATTTATATGTTCTTGACTGTTTGGATAGCCTCCATTTTGAAGGGTCTATTTAATCTTGGTGCCCATTTTCCTAATAACTTCTCTTTTTCAAACATACATAGGAGTTCCTTATATGTTATGTATAATAGTTCTTTGCCAGTGTATTAGTTTACTAAGGCTGCCATAACAAAGTACCACAGATAAAGTGGCTCAAATAACAGAAATTTCTCCCAAGTCTGGGGCCCATAATTCCAAGATCCAGGTGTCAACAGGGTTGGTTTCTCCTGAGGCCTCTTTCCTTGGCTTACAGATAGTTGTCTCCCCTGTGTCTTTACATGGTCTTCCCTCTGTGTTTGTATCTTAATTTCATATTGGATTAGGGCCCACACTAATTCATTTTAACTTAATTATCTCTTTACAGACTCTAAATTCAAATAAGGTCAAATTCTGAGGTACTGGAGGTTAGGACTTCACCATACAGATTTTGGGAGGACACATCCAGCCCGTAAAAGCCAGGTATATGTAGTGCAATTTTTTCTCACATTCTGTGGTTGCCTTTCTCTCTCTTAATGGTGTCTTTTGATGAACAGAAGTCTTACTTTTAACATAGACAAATTCATCAAATGGTTTTATAATTAGCACTTTTTGTGTTCTGTTTAAGAAATCAACATATCCCAAGGTCTGAAAGATCTATTTTTATTTCTAACAGTTTTATTGTTTTCCTTTCACATTTAAATCAGCCATATATTTGTAAATAACTTCTGTGTAGAGTCTGAGGTCAGGGTCAAGACACAATTTTCATTATGGACATCCAATTGATCTAGCACCATTTTTTTTAAAGACCCTCCTTTCTCTACTGCATAATACTATGACTTTTGTCATGCTACTGATTTGTCATAAATCAGTAACTGTATATTTGTAGGTCCATTTCTGGATTCTTATCTATTCTACTGGTTAATATATCTATTCAATACCTATATTACATTCTCTCAATATCTATTATTTAATAACAAGTCCTGCTATCTAGTTAAGTAAGTCACCCAGTTATATTTTCTTCTTCAAGTCTATCTTGACTATTCTTGTTCTTTTGAATTTTTGCATAAATTTTATAATCAGTATGTTGTTTCAAAAAAAAAAAACCCTGCTGGTATTAGGTTAAAGCTAAAGATTAATTTGGGGAGAACTGACATTTTTATAATAGTGAATCTTTTTTTTGAACATCATAAGATTTTTTTAATTTTTTACATTATACTTTATTGTTTATGGTATTAACATTTGTCCCATTTTTCCTCTTTGTCCCCCTCTACCCAGCCCCACCTACCCCCTCAGGCAATCCCACACTGTTGTTCACATCCATGGGTCATGCATGTACTATTCTTTGTCTACCCTATTCCCTGCACTGTACTTTACATCCCATGACTGTTCTGTAACTAGCAATTCGTATTTCTTAATCACTTCACCCTTTTCACCCATCCCCCAAACCCCCCTCTCATCTGGCAACCATCAAAACATTCTCTGTATCTATGATTCTGTTTTTGTTCTGCTGGTTTGTTTTGTTTTGTTTTGTTTTTAGAATCAATTGTTGATAGATATGTTTTTATTGCCATTTTATTGTTCATATTTTTTATCTTCTTATTAAAGAAGACCCAATAGCATATCACTGAATTTATTCTATTTTTCTTAGTTTCCCTGCTATAACGATTTTTAGTTTTCATGTAGCGATCTTGAATATCTTTTACTGCTATATTACTAGATATTTGAGATTTCTGTTGCAATTTTAACTGGTAGTTTTAAAATTATGATTTATATCTTTTTTTAGGCAGGTATATAATAATATAATTGATTTTTAAATTGAAATAACAATTCATACGATAAAATCCATCCCTTTAAAGTACAGAATTCAGTGTGTTTTAGTATATTCCCAGGGCTGTGCAACTATCACCACACTTTAACACCAGAACATTGTCATCACCACAAAAAGAAATCACATAACCTATTAGTAGTGGCCCCTTATTTTTCCTATTCCTGGTCCCTGGCAATCACTAATCTACACAAACACTCCTCTGTAGCCATATCTTTGCTTTAATGCAAAATAGGAATATACTAGCTATTTACCTTTATTGGGTTCTGCTACAGTAGATCTATCTGAATGCTTAGAATGGGAAATCTCTGTTTCTGATTTTTTTTGCATAATTATTTCATTTCTGAACCTCTTGGGTCCGAAGTAAAAGACTGTGAATTTCTTCTGAATATCAAGACCAACTGGAAAAAGGAAAAAAAAAGCATATAAGTGCTTATTTAAATCATAGAAATCCATACATGAGACCATGTATTTGTTTTTATATCTCCTATATTTTTATAGCTTTTAAACTAAAAGGACTGAAGCCTAGGAAATAAAAATGCAAAGGAAAAAGTTTAAAAATAAAAGTTTATGTATCAGAATACAAATAAAAATCAATATTCTCACAATAATTGATATTTATCTTGGAAAATAAAATATGTGTAAATAAACAGATAAAATTTAAATTTTGTTATCCTAATCCATGCTATCTTTTACATATATAAATTTACATGAAATGTCCTTTAAAATGATACATATTATTTAAATCAATTATTTTCAGACATCAATTACATATATTGTTGTTTTATTTCAGTATAAAGTAAATAATTTTAATATCATAATAATTTAAATGATATCATATTCTTAACAGTCATATCTTGATTACTTCAATAAACTTACCATATTCAGAACTAATTAGATTTATGCTAAGTTCTTCAGATTTAAGAGCTCTCTTAACATCAATCTTTTTAGCCCAACTTCCAGCTTTTAGCAAAACAGAATCTCTGAAAAAGAGTAATTTAATTAATGATCTAAACACTAAATGAAATAATATATTAATTTTCAAGAGCTGATTGAGCCTAAGATCCATCCAGTTGGTAGTAAAATGAAGTCTTGAAAGTTACTTTCCCCAGATTCTTAGAAGAGGAAATGGAGTGTCAATAGAACTGCCACAATCTTAATTTTCTTAAGTACAGATGATTCCAAGTTGCATTTGGAATGCCTGCTTGAATATATAGTTGCTATCAATAACCCATGAACTTCCCTCTACATCATTATCACTTTAAAATAGCTATACATAAATTACATGACTTTGTGAGAACAGCATCAATCTTTATCTTTAAAATTCACATAAATAATTTGTAACTAATAACATCACAAACAAAAACCAGTTTTGTGATTGAACTTATTTTAGTCTCATATAATTGAGGCTGTCATTAGATTTCATTGTCACAGAGAATAAAGATTTGTACAGTGACATATTCTCTGTAAGTGAGCTATGCCTAGTTGCAGGAAAGTAGTTACCAATGAAAGGGATATCCTATCAGTCACTGAAGTCCCTTTAGGAACCTTGCATGGGACATTTTAAGGAAGGTATCTTCCAGTACACTGGCAACAATTAGGAGACTCCCATTTCAGAGTCACTACCATTTCTGAATTTACAATCATATATAGTAATACTGTTGGAGGAGCATAGGCTCTGGAGTCAGAATGCTTGGGTTCAAATCTAGACTTTAAACTATTTGACCTTGCACAAACTGTTTAAACTCTCTTGGTCCCTATTTCTTCCTCTATAAAATGTAAATCATAATAGCACTTGTCTTCTACAAAGATTAAACAATTAAATACCTGGAACCTATTAAGTGTTCAAAAATATTTGCTATAGCTATAACTGATATCCTTAGAGTTTTCTGACATCTTGGGGAAAATCATAGCATTAGAAGAAAAATCTCAGGTAAAAATTATATAATGGCATGCTAGAGAATTAGGTATAAGGGAAGTACCTCCTTCATATATTTGATTTGGTTGGCTGGCTCCTACAATGGAGCTATAGTAGTTTGTTAGATTTAAAGTTGGAAATAGAAGATATATTTTGTGGTGAGTGGTAAGGTCAGGAATGACAGGTGAGAAGCAACAAGTAAGTTCAGCAACGGTGGACTATATAACTATTCCTAAAGGTCATGTATTCACTTGTTTCAAACCATGGTAATAGATTTTGTACTTTGTTCATTAGATTACTAAATATAATAATCTAAAACAATGGACTCAATGGTAATATCTTCTTTAATAGACAAACAGAGAAATTACCCCATTGCAGTGTCAGGATAATGTAATTTAATTGATCACTGTGATTGTATTACTTTTTTGCCTTAGTGGAAATTTTCTTTTATTCTATATACTTAGAAATAAAATCAAATACAAATTTTTACACTTACATAATTTTGTGCTTAAAAACCAGTTGATTGTCTGCATCACCTATGATTAAGGTTACATAGTGAGCATCTGGTGCTGTTCTTTTAGTTTGTAGTTGTTCGAAGTTTCTTAATATAATGGTCACTAATATTTCCGCCACAGTATCACTATATCTTGCAATCTTTAAAAAAGGATAGGCATAAAGAGTGTTAAAAATAACTTTACTGCTCGTACTCAGCTCCAAGTCAGCTATGGGTAGCATTATTCCTGAAAAGACAATCAAAGTATCTAAAAACAAAATACTTACCTGTTCTACTTCAAGTTCATATTTTGGAAGATACATCACCGTTTCTTTTATCTGAGTTCCAAAGGGGGGATGTCTATTTAAAATCTAAAAACATTTATATCATTATAGTCTTACTACAACACTAAAAATTCTTTTAACAAAATACTTTTTATAGTTAATATTTTTAATAATGCTTATTACTTAAAATGTTAGGTTAATATGACTATGAAAAGGAAAATAATTTTTCACTGAAATAAAGTTATAAAAGTTAAGCTTTAGAATTCACATAAAATACAAGTAACATTAGGAGTAAAAGAACATTAAATACCAGTTCAAGTTCCCTTGCATCTGTTTCTTCTATTTTTTTAAAGGAAGTCAAACCTGCGTTAACCATTGCATTTGACAATGTTATACCTGTGGAAAATTCATCAAATAACAGTTTTTAAACAACCCATTTTTAAACTAAAGCTACACTTAAGTATTTAACTGTATTAGTAAAAACAAATATTATAGATCCAGGCTAATAACTAATTTTTTTAAGTTTTTTAATGTTTTCAGTTAGGTTAGTTGGGCTGTGACATTACACAGTTGTTTGTATTTGCTTGCTTTACAAAAGAAAGAGGAACTCTTTGGTTTACATGACAACTTAGTCCTTAGTTTTATCATATGTCATCCATAGAACAAGTACCAAGAGACATCTATTATTATACTCATGTTCAAAAAGGGCAACATGATTCAGGAATAAGAATATTGCTTTATGAAGGTATGGCATTCTGAGCACTTCTTAGAGTTCTCTTTCTGTCTGTACCTAAATCAGATAATTTTTCTCTTCTGCCTAAAATTCCCAATGCTTTTCCATTGAATTTAGAATAAAAGGACAATTTCCTTACTATGGCCAAATTCCTTTACCTACACGATTTGACCACAGCCTACTTCTCCCATCTAATTTCCTACCATTCTCCTCTTGCTGAATATTGTCCAACCACACTATTTCAATTTTGTTACTTAAATAGCTCAAGTTCACATCTACCTTTTGACCTTTTTTATATTTTAAAAAACTAAAATTTAAAATTCTTACACTCATGCATGAATTTAACAAAATCCTGAAGGAGAAGATATTGTCAAAAGTATAAAATTCCAAAATACTACCACTCTATCTAAGACATATATATTACTGGTGATGTATGGCACTCCTATTTCCTAACTCACATCCTTATTCTTTCTTGGGAATTTCTCTTACTAATTCTTAAAACACAACTCCTAGTATTCATAATTCCTTAATGTTCATTTCCATTTTCTCTCAAAACTTTTCCTGAATTTTTTTAGTTTATAATCATGGTTGAAAATCAATGTATATTCTTTATTTCTTTCCTGATGCTCTATAAGAACCTAGATTTGCTTTTCCGTTTGGATTATCTCACTTTTCTATGATTAAATGTGGGAAACTGTTAGCATTCAACAATTTGGAAGGTATAGATACCCAGACTGTCAATACTCTAAAGTCAGTCTGAAAGACTGGCTCTTTCAAGTAAAATGAAACTTTTATTAGTAACCATTTAATCTAATTCTAAATTCTTCTGTAAACTGCTATTTCCTAAATGTTGTATGGAAGCTCCTTCACAATTCAGAACTCTTGTCTTTGTGGGATGTAGTTTGCCAGGACTTCTGTAGGAAGATGACACTTTACATCAGGAATCTCTCCTCCAATCTGACCTTACTTTCACTAGCCAGACCCCACCTTCATTCCAGCTCCCAGGACTGGTCAGCATTCTTCCACCAACTGCTTTCAAATTTCAAGAAAAAAAGTAGATCTTTGTTCTAAGCCTTAGACAATCTCTAATGACCCTTTAAGTGATTTTTAATGTCCCAAGATGCATATAAAATTGTAAAATTAACAAGACTGTAAATCATAGGATAACACATGTTGAGTTCTATCTAAAGAGGAGTAGGGTCACAAAGCCAAAGGCACCAAATTGGAAAACTCCAGAGTGTTTTAATCATTTCCCAGTCTTTGTAAATGGCACACCCTAGAATTTTTCAGTTCATAACCTGAACTAGACCCCAATAGACAGGAAACAGGCATAATTTTTTTCCTGCAGAACCTCTGTGAAGATCAATACTAATATCATCATGTTATTTAAGAAAAACAAAGTTAAGATATAAATAAGTGGCATAATTTTCTGTAATATATTAAAAATGACCAGGATTATTAGCTCTGTGTCTTGTCATTGAGATCAAAACAAAATAGTTATAAAAGTGGAAGAGAGAGCAACACACAGTTACCTAGATACTGAAACAAAATTTCACTCTTGGTTTGAAAATAAATTTAAAATAAGAGCATTAATTCTTAGTAAGTTTCCCAATTGATTTCCAATGTAATCATTTAAAACAAGGCAAATAAAAATCAGTAAGTACAGCACCTCATTTAGTCCTGCTAAGTTGGTGCTTCCTTATAGGTCTATAATCATCATAGAATTATGTTTCTTAACAGCAAAATACAAAATAAATTGCAGACATTGACAAACTGCCTGCCTATATTCAGTACCTACCAATTTTTTCCAGCTGTTTGGACACATATAGAGAATTTTCCCAAAGTTTACATCTAAAACATTTAGTTAAAATCAAACTGTTCAATAGTACAGCAAACTTCTTTTCTTGAAGAGCCACAAACTCTGACAGCCCTAAAAAAAAGTTTCCAATATTAAATCTAGCATACTAGGTTTACTAAAAAAAATACCAAAAATACATTAATCCTGTAACATACATCTTGTAATCCGTAAGCCACTTCTGAAAATCTTCGCGGTATCTTGTGTCAAAGCAAAGTCTTGTATGGGAATGCATCCTAACTGAGCCTGAATAAGACTGATAGAAAAACGAATTTCATCATTTTCTTTTAAAAATTATCAATATTATTTGACATCACTGACTGAAGTTTCTCTTCTTAAAATTCCTGTCTGCCTTGATATCTTTTACACTAACTACATGATTCTGTATCTTATATCATTATTGTCGCAAGTCATTTTTTTATTTCCTTTTCCCAATCTCCACAAGTCCAATTCTCATTTCTCTACTCTTCTTTATTCACCTTTCTCTCATAATTGATACATTTCCAGTGCTTACAGGGCACTCTCATGTAGACTTTTTTTTTTAATTTTGAGAGTATGTTTATTAAAGCAGGGAATAGTGAAACAAAGGAAAGGCTACGGATAGGATAAGCAACAGGAGAGAGCCTAGGCAGGGCTGTTTTCACTCTCTGGAAACGTTACAGGAAAGAAGCGAGCTAAGGCAGGGCTGCAGTTAGCTCACTGAAATGTCAGAGAAAAGGGAGCCTTGAGGACACGTTCAGGGCATTAGTCCAGAACAAGCTGCTGCTGCCCACTGCTCCCCTAGTTGCAAGTCTCATGGAGACCCTTAGAGTTTAGGAGAAAGTTCACATCCAATAAAGGAGTGGGTGTGCTCCTAAAAGAGTCTGCTAGACTATTTTTAAAATCTCAGCACATCTAAAATTTTTGTCATATTCTCTTCCAATACAGTTCTGTCCTTGGGTTTCATTGTATTATAGAAAAACCATATAATCTGTATAATCAACAAATACTTATTAAGTGCCTATGAGTAACAAGCATAAGTTAAAACTGGATAAAAGTTATATTCCATTCTGTATAAACCCAATTATGTATATTCCTCTCTAATATTAAAATGTAATTCTTTACTTTTTAGATTAGCAAAAGTTCAAAAATACAAAACAAGTGTTGGGAGGATGCATGAAAATAGTCACTCTTTTTGCATTGTGGATAGAAACTGTTAAAGAAACTTTTTCAAAGGCAATTTGGCATTATGCATTAAATCTTTTAATGTTTTTACCCTTTCACCCAGAAATCCTTGAAAAATATGGTGTAAATACAGGAAAGTTCATTTCAGCACCATTTATACTAGCAAAAAATTATAACCCCCCTAACTCTCATCAATACAAATTACAATATATTCATACAGTAGAATGTATTGCTATTAAAATATATTGCTATTAGAATTAAATGAGGTTGATATGTGTACATAATAATGCAGAAAAATCATCATGACAAATCCTCAGAGCAATAATTACAGTACGAGCTTGCTTACATAGTAGACATTACATATGTTTATCAGCACACCTATATGTGCTAAAATAAACTGAAAGGAAATAAATAGAAAAAAATCACATGAACTACTGATATTATTACCTCTGGGGGAGAAATGCAGAGGATCAAGAGTAACCTTAGTTTTTGCTCTATATATTTTACTTTTGACTCTTTAAAAATGAATCCATGCCTTACTTATATAACATAAAACAAGAAACAAATGAATAAGAAAGAAGTCACTGATTTGAAAATATATCCTATGAGTTAAAGAAAACAGCCAGTGCTAAAGGCAAAAGACCTGGGAATTAAAGTTATGGGGGGCGGGGGCGGGAAATAGCCTTAAAGTAAAGGGCAGGAACTTGAAGGATAAAAAATTTAAGTTAAAAGGATTAACATCTGAAACTCAGCAAAGTAACAGGAATATGAGGGAGACGTGAAAGTGGTAAATATCAGCTATCATCACCCACCAAAAGACCACATTCTAAATTAACAAAGACATCACACACATTCTCTCTCCCTAGCCAAATAGATGGATAAAGGTGGGAAAGAATAATGGAAAACAAAATTATGATATGTATAAAATCCAAAAGAACGTATGACCCAATTTAAGGCAAGATAAATGAAAGTATTAAAATTGCAAATGGGGAGGGGAGTTCTCAAGAAGATGCTTGTGGAAAAACACTTTGATTTGACTCAACAATTGATGCAACAGAGTATATCAGAAAAACAAACACACACTGAATCCAAGAGATCTACATTCTAGTTCTAGCTCAGTCCCTGGTACAGCAGCATAATGTTGAACAAGTCACAACTCCTCTGGGCATCACTTAATTCACTTGTAAAATGAGATGATTATGCTATAATGGTCTTTAAGGAGTTGGAATTTCTAGAGAAATATAGCTAAGAAGCAGAATATTAACTTCTGTTGTCCAACCTATAGGTTGGCCTGATGAGTTATACACAACAATAAGTTTGTTTCTGAGACATCAAGGCACTTGGGAGATAAAAGTCAATGAGATGTCAAGAAGTATCCCAGAGATGAAGTGATCTCCTCTAGCTAGGGAGGGAAAAAAATTCTTTGGCTAACTGGTTTAATTGAGAACATAAAAATATCATTTTACCTGAAATTGCATTATCCAAATCAAAAGGTTTAACACTAAGATCTAAATACTGAGAACACTGAGCACGTGGCATAACTTATCATTGATTGCATTTGTGATTGCAAACCCGGTAAAAGTCACTACAAGTTACAATATAACCTGTTTACTCTTCCAATTACTGCACCTTTATATAAACTTCCCATTTGTGTCCCAATATTCATCCCACTCTCATATAGGTATTCCATTACCCATGCTTTTGCTTTTACTATTTTTTTGTCTCCCAGAATGCCACTATCATTTAACAGATATTTATTACATGTGTTTTCAGACTCTCCATTATTTTTATATGCATGGTTCCCATTCAAGCTAACTTGAAAGCTCCTGATGATAAACATATCTTTTTTCTACCATTTACATTGACTCAACAGAACACTCTCTTATTGTCTGTTGGTTTAAAAACAATTCACAAATCATCTATTTGAATTAAAGTCTGAGCTTTTAGAAATTAATTTCACATCTACATTTGGACTCATTTTTATACAATTATGTTATTCTTTGTATGAATAAAAACTTTAAATGAGTTGTAAAACTATTAAAAAACCTTTATAAATATGAATCATGAACAGGTAGTCAGAATTTTAAGACATTACACACTGAATTTTCTTTACCAATTTACTTTCATTTCTCTTGTTTTAATTCTTCCTTCCATAGGAAATCTGTAAATAAAACCACAAGATAAAACTTTTATTATTATTAGTTACTCTAAATAAAACCTTTTTAAATTATTTAAAATATATTTAATTTCTGTACCTGATAGTTATTTGACTTGGATTTTTGTTCAAGTTATTCAGAGTTTTCTTTTCATTTATCCTTAATTGTACATCTAGAAATTCCTTGCAGCTGGCTATCATTGTGACCTATAAAATTTCAGCATTTGTCCAATTAATTATGTCCATTCTTTACTCTTTCCTCTCATTCACTTTCTCTGCATTTATTTATTTTTCATGTTTCCTTAGGACAACCCAGTTTTATCATTTGGCATTTAGAGTAAAAAATTTGATTTATACATTTTGCTTCTTTAAGGATTCATTCATTCATTCACTCATTCATTTACTAACAAATGTTTACAAACACTCGTTACATGCCAGACATTGTGCTAGACACTGGAACCAAGACTGCGAGGATTAACTAGATAAAATTTTAAATATTCAGCCTAGTACCTACTACACAGTAAGCCTTCCGTAAATGTAGCTCCTGATATCACTACTATTACTACTATTACATTATTATTCACCTTACTATAGTTTGCAAATCATTATCTCTATAGAGGCTAACTTTGTAAGGGAAAGAATGCTTTAGATATTACAGTTCTGCTGATAACTTTGAGCAAAGCACTCCCTGCTCTAGTTTCTCGAATCTGTAAAATGAAGCTAATACCTATTCTAATTCTCTTACACGTGTACTGAACTCAAAATCAAATGAATTAATGTTAACATTAGGGATTTTTCTACTCTTGGTTTCTTCTTAGTTAAAAATAACTTAATAGGTTAAAAAACCCTACTTTTCACCAATTTTGTGCAATTTTTGGTAAAATAATCTTACCAAAATAGTCTACTTAGATATTTTAAATAAAAATGAATGGTTTAAATTTAAGAATAAATATAAACATCTTGTCTCACAGTCATGTCCCCAGTAAAGAGAAAAAGCATCAGTATAGTTACCAGGTACCAACAACATGACTATGGTTCTATTCACTTCTATAGCTGCAAAGTTACCATGACCATTCATATCTTAATATAACCTGTTTTTACTTCCATTTTCTTCACAGTCAGTTCTTTTTTTCTGGTCTGTCACCAATGCCATTCTATTTCTATTATTATTATTCTGTTGTAAAAGGCTTAGGGAAGAATTGCAAGTATGTGGCACATGTGTCCCTCATTGTCCCTCACTGATGGCACTTTCCTAATATATCATGCCACATCATTTCTCAACATATTATACTTGGTAGTCACTACCAATGTAATTGGCATTTTCTTCTAAGTTGAAAGCTAGTTGCCAGCCCTACTTTGCATGTGTATATAAATTTTCTTAGTCCTCATACAGAGATGCAACTGAAAATATATTCTAAGGAGTAAAACTATTGCATATTGCATGATCAAATGTATATGGAGGAAGAAGATATAAGCAGTATTAGAAATGCTTTTTTTCTGCTCATTCATTCTTAAATTACATGCGATATACAAATTAGTTGTTTCCCCAATATTATTCTATATCATTATGTAATTATTTTCTAGTGAAAATTAATTTACCAAATCCAATAAAGTTTCTTTTCCACTGATTGTACAAAATTTCTTCACTGTTTCAAATGTAATATAATACCAAGCCATCAACCTTCCTGTCTCTGTGGGAAAAGATGGAAAATAAACATTTATCCAATCCACTGAAACAACTTGCTTTTTCATGAGTTTAACAAACTTTTCTTTTTTTAAATTATTTTATTGTTTCAAGTATAGTTGTCTGCATTTACTCCCCACTGCCCCCCACACCAGCCACCCCCACCTCTCTCCCCTGCTTCAACCTCCCCTTGATTTTGTCCATGTGTCCTTTATAGTTGTTCCTAAAAACCCTTCCTCCCTTCCCTCCCCATTATCCCCTTTCACCTCCCCTCTGGTTACTGTCAGATTGTTCTTAATTTCAATGTCTCTGGTTATATTTTGCTTTCTTGTTTGTCTTGTTGATTAGGTTCCACTTATAGGTGAGATCATATGGTATTTGTCCCTCACCACCTGGCTAATTTCATTTAGCATAATGGTCTCCAGTTCCATCCATGCTGTCACAAAAGGTAGGAACTCCTTCTTTCTTTCTACTGCATAGTATTCCGTTTTGTAAATGTACCACAGTTTTTTGATCCATTCATTTACTGATGGGCACTTAGGTTGCTTCCAGCAGTTGGCTATTGTAAATTGTGCTGCTATGTACATTGGGGTGCATAGGTTCTTTTGGACTGGTGTTCCAGGATTCTTAGGGTATAATCCCAGCAGTGGAATTGCTGGGTCAAAAGGCAGTTCCATTTTTAGTTTTCTGATGAAATTCCATACTGTTTTCCATAGTGGCTGTACCAGTCTGCATTCCCATCAACAGTGTACTAGGGTTCCCTTTTTCCCACATCCTCTCCAACACTTGTTGTTTATTGATTTGTTTATGATGGCTGTTCTCACCAGTGAAGTGGTACCTCATTGTGGTTTTAATTTGCATCTCTCTGATGGCTAGTGATTCTGAGCATCTTTTCATATGTCTCTGGGCCCTCTGTATGTCCTCCTTGGAGAATTGTCTGTTAAAGTCTTTTGCCCACTTTTTTATTAGGCTTAACAAACTTTTCTTTAACATCTATTCTGTGCCCGTAATGACATCAGGGACAAAAGTCATACCAGAAAATCTAGAAGACAGAGTCTCTGAACTTATAGGTTAGCTAGGGAGATAACCAGGTGCAAAATAACTGGACTGCAGAACAAAGTCCAGTTAATGATAATATTTACATATACCAACTTAAATACAGAGGAAATTAAACCTAAGAGAATGGTCAGTGTGGGATGGCCTAATAGAGATAATGGGTCTTGAGCAGGATTTAAAAGTAACTAATATGTCTTGTCAGAAAGAAAATAAAACCATTATGACCTCAGGAAAAATCAAGACTTGCTTATCAAAAGAGTAAAGTTAAAAAAGACTATCATTTTGAGAGATATGGCTTGATAAACATAGGCTTGATCATGTGTAGGTTACTTTACCAGCTTCTTAATGTAAGGTGAGAATAACAGAAACACCTATCTCATACGTTTATTTGTAAAGATTAAATGCAATAACACACAGTGTCTAACATTCAGTGTTGCCTACTTCTATTATCAAAACATGATGAATGGCAGACTACAGAGGCCCTGAAAGAGCCTTGAAATGCTACTAAAGGAGTTTACATTTTGGATTTGATTTGTAAAATAAGAGAATCACTTAAAATTTTGAGAAATATTTTAAGTAAATTGGACTTTGAATATAAATTATTTTAGAAACAGAACATTGGGTTGGGTAGGGGTGTGGGTAAAGTGGGGGTAAGTAAATGCAATTCATTTAAAAGATTACTGGTTTCAATTACAAGTTGTCAAAAACATTAGAAAGAATTTCAGGTTCTGTGAAGCAGAAAATAGGTGGGAAGAAGAAAATGGCATACTGCTTCTGAAGGAAAGGGCTAACATTTATGTATGTACTACAGGTTTTGTTGAAGGGAAGAATTTGACATTCCATCAGACTTAGATAATACCATGGTAGAGAAGACAGAATTAAGAATCAGAAATAAAGAGCTAGCAAAGCTAGCTTAAAAGCCACTTTCTCAATTAGGAGGCTGGTGAATACATTCAGTCAAAATGTGAGTAGTTCAGTGGTTCATAAAATGGAGCTTCTAAGAGTAGTATGTGAGACATCAAGAATGTGGTATTAAGGGAACTAATACATTAAACTTTAAGGTATATTTAAAGATGTTCTTCTTATCCTAAGTGTTTATAAATTAATATAGGCTATCTCCCTGCTAGACAAAATGAAAGGTTTTGGTAAAAAACTTGATATTTGCTGCTTTTTAGTCAAGAAAGAAGGAATGAAAAGAATTTTAAAAGATATGCAAATGAAGGGAAGAAATAATGAGGCAACTTATTATCAATATAGCTATTGAATGATGAATATACTTATAGTAGCAAATTCAGGATATTTCAAAGTAAAAATTATCTAGTTGGGGGTTAGGGTGAAGGTAGAGGCCATGAGAATGCACCTCTCACATCTCCTACTACAAGAAGTGTCTCTGACTGATGGCCCCAGCTGCTATGTTCTGAATGCATCACCATGTTCACACCAAGATCACACTTCTCAAAGACACACCAAACCAAGGACTGAGCATGGCAGGGATATTAGGCTAGGTCTGTAAGATAAAGGACTCCTTTGATGGACAATTTTAACTTGAAGATTCCCCATCAGCTTTGCCAAATGCCTTTAGAACCACAAATTCCTCTTTCTTTCCTTCTCTCTCTCCCTCCCTCCTACAGAGGTTCTATCTGCAACCCAGTTTATTAACTTTTCAAGCCTCTTACAGTTACATACCATTTTTAGAACATTAATCCTTCTTAAATTCACACAAATTAGTAAGACCTGGCCTTTTAAGCCCTTCTCTTGTACACATTACCAGGCAGAATAACTAAAAAACTCAACAAGAACATAAATATACAAAAAATTTTATCTATGTTTTTTGTACATATGACAAATTTAAAAAGCAAAAACTGTATGAAGCAGAATTAAAACACAGAGGCTAAGAATTTAAATACAAAAAGTAAATACTGAAAAAGATAAAAGAAAATGTTAGTAATATATAGGGATAAGAAATCATAAAAAAAGAATTAATTAGAAATACTATGTAAGGACTTCCATCTACATTAATGGCAGGCTAAGTAATTATGAATCAACCCTCCTGCTGAAGGCAACTAAAATATCTAAATGAAATGCAGAAAGTATCTTTTATAAAGCATCAAAGAACTAATAAGATATTTATCTAGAAGAGGGCTTAAAACTAAAGGGATAAACACATACGAAATATTTACAAAAACTGATCACAAAGTGGACCATAAACCAAATCTCAACAAATTTCAAAAGACTGCAATCCTATGGAAAATGTTATCTGATCACAAAGCAACTATATCAAATATCAAGAACAATAACAAAAACAAAAAGCTACTAAAGAAAGATAACTTAAAAAATCATCATACGTACAGAAATTAAGAATTACAGTTGCAAAAATCCATAGATAAAAAAAGAAATCATACTGGAAATCAGAAAATATAACAAACTGATTGATAATAAGAATACTGCAACTCAAACCTAATAAATGTTCCTAGCCTAAAATAAATATATACTGTTCTTGTATTTTACATACATATTTATTTCCTGTAAATTATATGGTATGTGTATTCCTTTAAATTCTTGAATTCTGTAAAACTGCACACTAAATATAACAGAGCTTATGAAAAAAATTATTGAAGCAAACAACTAAAACAATCCATACAATCCTGTAAAAATAACACTAACCTAAATAATAATCCTAATAAAAATACCACCATGTTTAAAAAGGCATGTTAAATTCCTCATAAAACTACACATACATAGGTATAACATGTTGTGGGTCTCTTTAAAGTAGCTGGATGACATAGGGCATAACAAGAGACTGCCAAGTATAAACACAAAGCACAAAATGTCCAAAGAATTAGCATTGCATAATACATACATTCAAGGCAAAACTACATGTCCAACGTAGGCCCAGAGGAGGATTGGGTAAAAAGGCATCTATACAGAATGTATTCCTCTGAGAATTCAGCTATGCTCAGCTATATTTGTGTATTTTATGTTAAATCACTGGAATAATGAAGTCAATATTATACTCCAAAAAACTTCTACTCATGAGTGCTAAAAACTATAAAACATTATTTGTCTCTTCTATTATACTCTAAGTAGAATAAAAGAGGGAACATAAGTAACCATCCAGATAATCAATGTTTGAATAATTTAGAACTGGTGAAAGGATACCTACAAGTTATTACAGGTTTGAAATAACTCAAAGATTTGAGCATTTCACTCATGTGCTAAAAGTCACCAGAATCAGTGAAGACAAATTCTGTGCCTGTTAAAAAGAAGCTCTAGTTTTTGCCCACTGAGTATGATGTTGGCTGTAGGTCACTCGTATATGGCCTTTACTATGTTAAGGAATGCTCCCTCTACTCCCACTTTACTGAGTGTTTTTATCATAAATGGGTGCTGTACCTTATCAAATGCTTTTTCTACATCTATTGATATGATCATGTGATTTTTGTCTTTCCTTTTGTTTATGTGATGTATTACATTTATTGATTTGTGAATATTGTACCATCCTTGCATACTTGGAATGAATCCTATTCAATTATGGTGTATGATCTTTTTAATGTATTGCTGGGTCTGGTTTGCCAATATTTTGTTGAGGATTTTAGTGTCTATTTTCATCAGCTTCCACTAGCAATATTGGCCTTCAGTTAACTTTGTAGTATCTTTATCTAGTTTTGAAATAAGGATGATGCTGGCTTCATAAAGAGTTTGGGAGTCTTCCCCCTTCTTGGATTTTTTTTGGAATAGTCTGTGAAGGATAGGGATTAGCTCTTCCTTAAATGTTTTGTAAAATTCTCCTGTGAAACCATCTAGTCCAGGGCCTTTGTGTGCTGGGAGTTTTTTGATTTCTGCTTCGATTTCACTAACTGTCATTAGTCTATTCAGGCTTTCTGCTTCTTCTTCATTGAGTTTTGGAAGATTATACTATTCTAGAAATTTGTCCATTTCACCCAGGTTTTCAAATTTCTTGGCATATAGTTGTTTGTAGTAATTTCTTACAATCTTTTGTATTTCTGTGGTATCAGTTGTAATCTCTCCTCTTTCATTTCTGATTTTATTTGGGTCCTCTCTTTTTTTCTCCTGATGAGTCGGCTTAAAGGCTTGTCAATTTTGTTTATCTTTTCAGAGAACCATCTCCTAGGTTTATTGGTTCCTGAACTGTCCTTTTAGTTTCTATGTCATTTAATTCCATTCTAATGTTAGTTATTTCCTTCCTTCTACTTGCCCTGGGCTTTGTTTATTGTTGTTCCTCCAGTTCTTGTAGATGTAGGGTTAGGCTCTTTATTTGAAATGTTTCTATATTTTTTTAGGTAGACCTGTATTGCTATGAAATTCCTTCTCAGGACTGTCTTTGCTGTGTCCCATAAGTTTTGGACTGTTGTATGTTCATTTTCATTTGTTTCTAGGAATGTTTTTATTTCTTCCTTGATCTCATTATTAACCCATTCATTGTTTAATAGCATGCTATTCAATCTCCACAAATTTGAGTATTTTTGAGTTGATATGTCCCCTAGAGCAAGGGACATAAAGGAAAGAATAAACAAATGGGACTTCATCAAAATAAAAAGCTTCTACATGGCTAAAGAAAACATTAGCAAAGTGAAAAGGGAACCCACTTTATGGGAAAATATATTGCCAATGATACCTCGGACAAGGGCTTGATCTCCAAAATACATAAAGAACTCACACCACTCCACTGCAGGAAGACAAACAACCCACTTAAAAAATGGGCAAAAGACCTGAACAGACACTTCTCCAAGGAGGACATACAGAGGGCCTAGAGGCAGCCATCAGAGAGATGCAAATTAAAACCACCATGAGATACCACTTCACACTGGTCAGAATGGCCACTATAAACAAATCAACAAACAATAAGTGCTGGTAAGGTGGTAGAGAAAAGGGAACCCTACTACATTGTTGGTAGGAATGCAGACTGGTACAGCAACTGTGGAAAACAGTATGGAATTTCTTCAGAAAACTGAAAGTGGAAATGCCTTTTGATCCAGCAATTCCACTGCTTGGATTATACCCTAAGAATCCTGAAACACCAGTTCAAAAGAACCCACATACCCCAGTGCTCATAGCAGCATTATTTACAATAGCCAAGTATTGGAAGCAACCTAAGTGACCATCAGTAAAGGAGTGGATCAAAAACTGTGGTACTTTTATACAATGGAATACTACACAGAAGAAAGAAAGAAGGAACTCCTATCCTTTGCAACAGTATGGATGGATCTGGAGAGCATTATGCTAAGTGAAATAAGCCAGGTGGTGAAAAGACAAATACCATATGATCTCACCTGTAAGTGGAATCTAATCAACAAAACAAATAAGCAAGCAAAATATAACCAGAGACATGTAAATAAATAACAAATTGACAGTAACCAGAAGTGAGGGAGAAGGAATAAAGGGGGAAAGGGGAAGGGTCATCAAGGAACATGTATAAAGGACACATGGACAAAGCCAAAGGAGGGGGTAGGATTGACGGTGGAAGGTGGGGATGGGTGGGGTGGGAGGAAGCATTGGGGAGGAAATGGAGACAACTGTACTTGAACAACAATTAAATATAAAAATAATAAAAATTGGTAAATAAATAAATATATTGTAATTTTAAAAAGAAGCTCTATCATTTTATAAATAGGATTATTGTATAAGTTTATCATGTTAATGATGATTCCCTGTTGAGAATGAGATCACAATTTAACTTTGCCATCACCTAAATTTAGTACAACAAAATTTCTTATTTAGTATTAAGTAAACAATTGTTAAATTTACTAGTAATGATGGAAAAAGTACCAGTTGGTTTGAAATTAACACCTTCATCCATTGTTATCAAGTCCAGAGATGATAAATCATTCAGATTCTTCAAACATAATTCTGTCCAATTATAGAAAACACATTTTTATTTTAGTAAAATAAAGAAGCAGCACAAAACAGAATTTATTTTTAAATATGCTAAATTTATGTTTCTGTTCTTTAGTGGAAAGAATTGTAATTCCTATTTAAGCAATAAGAAAAAAGCTCATTTAAATAAAAGCTGAGTGATACACTAAAAAGATTTTCTAACAGTAACAGTAATACAAATAATAAAAACAACAGTAAGCAATAAAATAGCATTTACAACTTTGAGCTTTTACAATAATTTTTTATTACCGCATTTAATCCTCAAAATAACACAATAAGACAGGCAGTATTAGTACTTCATGTACAAGTTAGGAACCTAAATAATAGAGTGGCTAAGTAACTTGCTCTAGGTCTAAGTAACCACTTTGTTATATGACTTTCAATAAGAGTGGTTTCCTTTTTTCTAACTTTTATCAAAGATATATACACACAAAGTATAGAGTCAAATAGTTCTAAAAGAATTGTTCTAAAAAACACCAGTCTTTCCCCTCTTGCAGGTTTGCCACTCTTTTGAAGCAACCACTTATGACTCTTTTAGCTGATGCTTTTGGTTTTTACAGCAGCATATCTGAAAATGCCACTATTTACTACTTGGAAGGAACCTCTGAAAAGGAAGCAATGCAAGTCACTCTTTCTGATTGAAGGGGATCACAGCAATTACTGTAGCCTGCTGCTTTGAGTGCTCTCTGTCTCATGCTGTGGAAACAGTTCACAGCAGAGTGGGATTACCACAACCTGTTCAAACTGAAGTAGAGTAGCAGCTCACAAAAACACAGCCTGGAGAAGGCAAGGTTCTTTGGGAAATACTTTGGTTTAAGGACATTGCTTAGGCAGCTTGACAGTTTTAATTGTTTTGTTAAGTAGGGCTTTTGAAGTTTTTGCTAATTTTCTTATTACCCACTATTTACTTATCATTTAGTAAACTGATCAGCCAAAGAAGAATGTCTATTATATGCTGAGCACTATTCTAAGCTTTAGGTTTATAGTATAAGAGACAAGGTTCCTTCAGAGCTTTTTACTGAATAAAGCAATCAATACACAAATATAAATAATATAGTTTCAGGTATTGAAAAGTACTATGAAGGAAAATAAAGCTGAGAAATGACCTAGAGAATGATGGTTTTTTAGCTTTTAACTAAAGTTTATGTGTATTTCTGATATAAAGCTATTTAATTTCTGAAATAAAGTAAGGATACAGTCATCCTAAATTTCAACATACATAAATACATCAGCTTTCCCAAGAAACATGAAAATATCATTACCAACATAGAAATCATTCTGCCTTCCTCTCTGTAAAGGTTGGTTTAAATAAAGTAGTCCAGGAGAGCCTCTGTGAGAAGCTGATATTTGAACAAAGACCTGAATGAAATGAAGGTGCAGGCCATGTAAAATTTGTGAGAATTCCAAGAATAAGGAATGGATAGCACAAAAACCTGAAGTGGAAACAAGCTTCATGTATGTAAGGAACAGCAAGAGAGCCAACTGGGAGAGAGGGTAGCAAGAGAGGAAAGTGACAAAAGATGAAGTCAGTGAAATATGCAGGGAGATACCAAGTAGGACTTTGTGGGCTCTGGTGAAAGTTTGGATTTTATTATGAAAGTGATGGAGAGCTACTGGAGGATATTGAGCAAGAAAGTATAACCAAATTTAGAAACAGCATGTTCTACGCTAAGCATCCTTTCTAAGAGATTTAAGGCAGGCCTCCAAGGACACTAAAACATTATATTCAGTTCAGTTATATAATAAATTGGGCAATTATTTATAGGCAAAACTTAGCTACCCTATAATAACTAAAGATAAGGCAAATATAAATTGTGATTCTGCCAATTAAACAAAAGTTAAATCATTACAGTTATCAGAACATAGCAAGATATCTCTTGGGACAGTCTGATTTCTTATGTGTATTTTATCATTATGATCAATATATGCTTTAAAAACGCAATTATAAAATTGGCCATTAAACAGAGAATAATACCACTATTTTATAGATGTTTCTCAACAGCAGTGTTATAAATTTATCCTATTGCTTATCATATCTTTCAACAATATACTTATGCTTTAAGCAATACAATTTTACCATTTCGTCTTTATTTCTGCATTTCTATTTGCCATATGTGCGTATCCAAGTAGAGAATGAATTAAAACTGACAAAATATTTTTAGTAGATCTAGCATTTTTTTCTTTTACTGGAAGAGAGTCACAATACAAAGAAGAGGTAGCCATTTTTAATCCTAATAAATTCTCAACAATCTTTTGTTATTTTAAAAGATAGTTGATGAAATACTAAGTGACAAACTGAAAAATAAAGCTGGTATTTAATAGGAACACATCATTAGCACAAATTAGAATAAGAAGCCCATAACCAGGCTAGGCTTATATTTCAATAAAAATTAAACTAGAAAAGAAAAATAAAGAGTTGTGTCTATATGTAACATTTTCAAAGACCAGAGTCATTTTAAAAATAAAAACAAATAAACCAGGTTAATATATTATACAAAGGAAGATATTCTGATAGAATTAATAAATAGACTGATTCAGGGAAAAAAGTGTATGTGCCAAGCTTGATTTTGGTGTGAAAAAAATATTTCATGTATTTTTTTCTGCGAACAACAGGTTACTTAAAAAAAAATAATTCACAAGAAAAAAATAGTAAAAATAATTTACAAAGAGGATTCACCTTCATATACCTGACCTTTTTCATTAAAATGAATAGAATATAGTTTTTTTAAGAAGTATATCTAACCTTGTAATTTTGCTTCAATTCCATCTTTGTTCAAGCCAGATGCAAAACCTGTATAAGTTGTAAAAATTTATGAAAAATAAAATAGAAAGAACTGAATTCATCTTTATAGGCTCAGTTTATACTCTAGTTAGTCCAACTAAATATTAAATAAAAAATAGCTTATGAGTTAAAGCAAGGCTTAAACATCTATAGAAAGTAACCACTGTGTTGAAATTCTTCCAATACAAAATGGCTTATTCTTTCCTTATTTGATTGTATAACAGATACCAAGAGTACTCTATATACTATTTTTCCTTAGAAAGCTGAATATTTTGAACGTATGTCCATTAGAATGGTATTGCAACAAGCTGAATTTTAATTTGATATATAGCAATCTCAATTATGTTTATTTTATAATCTGTACCACATGAAAGAACCCTCTAGAAGTAACATAACTAACTAGGTATGTGTTAGCTTTAGAAGCAGAATGAAAATTTCAGCAGTAACTGTAGTACTATATACATTGATTTCAATGCCAGTTCAAATAAAATTCAAGAATTTTTTTAAAAATATTTTAAATTATTTTAGGCATTTTTTAATTTTTATTTGAGTTAATTTTTTTCTAAAATGTCCATTTTTAGTGGTGCTGATTTCACAGACTAGAAGTGAAATAATTAAGATGTCTCACTTTTGTCTATTATTGCCTCTAAATGTATTTATGATTGTTGTTGCTTTTGTTTCTGTTACCTATCAGCTTCCATAATCTATTTTGTGACCTATTAAAATTAGTTCCAACTGACTTGAAAAAATTATGACTTTTCTGAATAAAATAACAAACCATAATGAGATGGATTTTTCAAGGCTCTGATATAAAGCAAAGTTGATCGTATCCATTCCAAAGCAATATTTACATCTGTGATGGTATGCAATACTATTTCTGCATTTAAATGCTCAATAAGATGTCTGTGTAAACTAATGGGGAAAAAAAATCTTTGCGTTAGTAATAGGTATTTTAATGCAATAGCTCTTACTGTTTTAAACTTCAATGATATTTAAAATAATTCAATAATATAATTGAATATACTCATTGCTACTTTAATAATTCATTAAGATAAATTAATTTTCAAAAATATAAGAGAAAGCCATTATGTCAGTTCAACTTTTAAAAATACTACAGATTTCTCCCCATTCCATGGGTCTAGAAGACATTATTGCTTTAAAAAGTGGGGAATGACAACAAATAAGTATTGACGGGGAAATGGAGAAAAGGGAACACTTGTGCACTATTGGTGGAATTGTAAATTAGTGCAGCCACTATGGAAAACAATGTGAAAACTCCTCACTACCGTATGACCCACAAATTCCACTTCTGGGTATTTATCTGAAGTAAACAAAATCACAAATTTGAAAATATATGTGCACCTCTATGTTTACAATAGCCAAGATATTGGCTATCCATAGGTGTCCATCCATAGATGAAATGGATAAAGAAAATGTGGCACAACATATATAGAATGGAATGCTACTCAGCCATAAAAGAATGAAATCTTGCCATTTGCAACAACATAGATGGACCTAGACAGTAGTACACTAAGTGAAGTAAGTTGAACAGAGAAAAACATATATTTTATTATTTCACGTACATGTAGAATCAAAAAATAAGACAAACAAAATGAAACAAAAACAAACTCACAGACACAGAGAACAAATTAATGGTTGCCAGTGGGGCGGAGGTGGGGGGTTGGACAGAAAGGGGGAAGGGAATTAAGAAGTACAAATTTCCAGTAATACAATAAGTCATAAAGATATAATGTATAGCATACGGGATGGAGTCAATAACATGGTAATAACTATGTATGGTCATAGATGATTACTAGACTTACTGTGGTAATCACTTGATAAGGCACACAAATGCTAAATTACTATTGTACACCTGAAACTAATATATGGTATGTTGTATGGCAGCTATAATTAAAAATAAATTAAAAAAATAAATAAAATCTTTTAAAAAGGTAGGAAGTAGGGAGTGAATTATATCCTATTTCCTCCAAGAGTATTATAATCAAACACTTAGCTAAAAGATCTCAGCTTGCCTATCTTTTTATCATTAAACAAAATGTTAAGATAGAGAGAGCTGTGAAAATTATATTCTTCTTCTTAAGATTAATTTGTACTTTTATAACAAGGACACATGCTACCACATGCTAAGAAACATTGCTGAATAAAAATATTGTATTGCTTTTTAACTATTAAGTTTCTTAAAAAGACACAAACTTTCTAATTAAGATCATAGACAAGTTTTAAACACGTAGCCTTAGAAAACTCCCTAACCAAATTTCCTTTTAATATATTAAAATACATATTATAGGCTACCTTAACAATATCTTTTTTGGAACATTTTTGGTATTACCTGCTTTCTACAGTGTCACTACAAGCTAACATCTGAATATACTTCTCTTTCGTACTTAACCGAGTCATAATAACTGCAGTAGCTGTAGTGTCAAACTGGGGGGAAAAAGATACACATACACACAGAGAGAGAAATTTAGTAAACATGAGCACATGCTGACACCAGTCCTCTTCAATGCTCAAGACTGATTTTATATTAAACAGTCGCCTGTCTTAAATAACAGGTCAAAAAGGCCTTAAAAATGCTTCTGAATTTGAATGTTAACTGAAAATTCAATTTAAAAATCTTCCAAGAGTATAGATGTAAAAACAGCACTTTGGTTTCACTGTAACATAATTTTGGCAGTGGTGAAATCAAAACAATCTTGGGTAACTGTATAGAAGTTGTAATATTTGGTGTAGTTTACATATAATCTAATTTATCCTACAAAAATTATAGATTTGTTTAAAACAATATTTTCACATTCTTAGAAAAGATATTCTTCCTAAATATTTCCTTAGAACCTATATGATTGACTTCTTTACTCAAGTATTTGTCAGAGTAGGATAGTTTGTTATGTATATGAGCTGATTTTTTATTGTCACAATACCTGGGGGCCACTAATGGCATTTTGTGCTAGGTTCCAGGGATGCTACATATTCTGCAGTGCATGACAGTCCTACACAATGAAAAACTGTCCCACACAAAAATGCCAAAAGTATCTCCAGTCAGAACAAAAAAACAAAAGAAAAAAAAAAACCCTCAAAACCAAAAAAACCTTTAACAGCACACACATTTATAAACCCAAACATTCAACAACCAACCACTGACTGGAGGGAGTGTCTTTTTTGGTGAGACTTGTTTTACTTCTATTCTTTCATTAAATCAGATTTTCTCGGTGACATTTATTTTTAAACCTAATCCAAACATGAAAACTTAATCTTTTGTTTAACAAAAAATACACAAATAAAGATTTTCGGTTTTTATTTTGTCTTTAAATTGTTACAAAAAGTAAAATACTGTGACTTACTTGAGGTCGACCAGCTCTCCCAATCATTTGTAAAATATCTGTTTCACTGTACTCTTCCAACATCCCTCCAGCATAATGCATTGTAGATTTTATAATTACTAAGTGAGCAGGCAAATTTACTCCCATAGCTAAAGTACTGGTAGTAACTGCATCAGATTAAGGAATGTTAATTTCAAGCCATATAATTTTAATGCTTCAGGTAGACATTTTCTTATAAAACATATATTTTTATAAACAAAATAGAATCCTGTACAGGGAATTTATTTAAAATGAAGAAAACATTACAACATAAAGTTATACATCTTTTAAAATTATTAAATTCTTACTTTTTGTTCAAGTTGCACGGTGCTCAATACTAACATGATAGAGAACTAAAATGGCAACAAGTTTACTATAGCATATATATGCAGGAACACTTACATAACATTGGACTTGACAAAAAGCATAAACAAGTCAATACTTGAGTTTTTTCTTTTATCCCCTTAGAAATAATTTTCCAAAATATCTTATAATACCCACAAAAATATATTTTACTTACAAAGAGCTGGTAGATCTCCAACAGCAAAAGCTCCTTCAACTACTTTTCTATCTGACAGCTCCATACCAGCATGATGATAAGCAACACCATGTATTAAGAAATCTACAATGGAAATATGTCGTTATGTACTATTAATATTTTATCAGCAATTGACTCTTTTTAACTATAGTTGAAATACTATTCAACAATTACCTCTAAACCTACCTCTCAGTTTTGATTCTCTTATGGAATATGTATACTTCTGTAACCTATTTAAAAATACCATAAAATTATTGAGTTATTCCCATGAATATAAAAAACCTCTTAGTTTATTATTTTGAATCTTAAAGATATAAAAATATTTTCATAATATCCTTATTTGAACACCATCTTTAAAAAACAGAGAAAAATCTAACCTTCATACTCAAAAGTCCCTAATTTTACAACTTAGCAAAAAATAAAATAATCTAATTTAAAAATGGGCTAAGGACCCGAACAGAAATTTTTCTAGAAAAAAGACAAACAAATGGCCAAAGTACATGAAAAGGTGCTCAACATGACTAATCATCAGGGAAATGCAAACCAAAACCACAATTAGATTACACCTCATACCAGTTAGAATGGCTATTACCAAAAGACAAGATATTAAGTGTTGGTGAAGATGTGGAGAAAAGGGAGCCCTGTGCCTTGTTGGTGGGAATATAAACTAGTACAACCAGTATGGAATACAGCATGGAGGTTCCTCTAAAACTTACAAACAGAGCCAGCAATCCCACTTCTGGGTTATATCCAAATGATGCACAATCAGTATCTCAGAGAGGTATCTGCACCCCCATGTTCACTGCAGCATTATTTCACAATAGCCAAGTATGGAAACAACCCTAAGTGTCCATTGACAGAAGAATGGATAAAGAACACGTGATACATATACATGACATGGAGTATTATTCAGCCTTAGAAAAGAAGGAAATTCTGCTTTTTGCAACAACATGGATGAACCTGGAGGGCATTATGCTAAGAGAAATTGGTCAGAAAGAGAAAGACAAATACTGCATGGTATCACTTACATGTGGAATCTACAAAAAAAAAAGAAGAAGAAGAAAAAGAAAGTTGAATTCATACAAATAGAGTAAAAAAGTGATTGCCAGGGGCTGGGGAGTGGGAGAAAATTCAGAGAAGTAAGTAAAATGATACAAACTTAAAAAAAAGAAGAAGAAGTCCCTAATTTATCAGCTATAACAGTGAAAGTTCACTTTTAAATCAGGAACTTGCAACACTCACTTTCCACAGGAAAAATCATTATAAATGGTGATTATGTCCATGGGTCAAAATACAAGCCTACTCTTACAATCTGCCTGAAAAATATTTATAGGAATAACAATTTTTAAACCCCTACTATATAACTAGTAAGTAAATAAAAAAGATGGAAATGAGAAATAGTGGTTTATTGTGGTCTGAGATACGGCACTTAAACTAGGTCAAAAGAGAAAAGGAAGAGATTTTCTTGACAATTTGAAAAGGAATTCTGGGTACTTTTGAAGATTTTGTAGGTTGGTAGGGTTGGTTCTTAATTACGTCTAAGAACCTCCAAATTTGCAGTTTTTTATTTCCTTGTTGCAGGAGCAGGCATTTTTAAAAATAACATTCACAACCTTTTTAAAAGGATTCATAATGTAATAAACAGAGGAGAAGGGAAAGGACATGTTAGTATTAAGTACAAACTATGTGCTACACACTGTTAGGTGTCTTAGATATGTGGTCTTATCTAATTCTCACATTAATATGGTGAGATAGATAGTTGATTCCCATGTATCCAGCCCTGATTAAGCAACTGAATCTGAGGGAAGTGAAGTGACATGCCCAGTGGTACACAGCTAGTAAAGTGGCAGCAGTGCCATTTAAATCTGGGTCTTTAACTTCATGCTGTTTCTAATACCAGCATTATATTCCTGAAAAAAAAAAACCAGGAATTAAAAAATTAGGATAAAGAAAGAAAGGACAAAAAGTGAAGAAAGAAGGGAATTGAAGGAGAGAGAAACTATCCTTAAATAACTAGGTAAGAGTAAGAAATGAGAAAAGGAATTATGACACATGTTTCTGTGTAAAAAAAAGATTATCTGGAACAAAATGAGCTAATTTGTCTGCAGTAGAGAACAGGATGATAGGGAAAGGATAGAATGGATATTAGTTTTGTTTCTTTTTAAGATTTTATTCATTTATTTTTAGACAGAGGGGAAGGGAGGGAGGGAGAGAAACATCAGTGTGTAGTTACCTCTCACATGCCCCCCACTGGGGACCTGGCCTGGCTGGCAACCCAGGCATGTGCCCTGACTGGGAATCGAATCAGCTACCCTTTGGTTTGCAAGCCCGCACTCAGTCCACTGAGCCACACCAGCCAGGGATGGATATTAGTTTTAAGGGTACTTATATGTTACATATTTCAGTTCCTCACATGAATTAGGTTTAGCTAAAATATGCTAATTACTTATTAAATATTTACCTTAGGAGGCTATAAAGTTATCTCTGTGAATTATGCCAACATTGTACAAGAATTCCGTAAGTTATTTTTAACTGATTTAAAAGTTAACCTATGAGCAAGAAAACAAGTCTCATTTGATAGCCGCATCTGTTTCCAACTAAACATCACATAGCCCAACTTGATCAGCTGGCTTACTCACCCAACAAACAGAAGGCTCCAATAGTTACTCATAGCCTATTTACTCTATACCTATACTTTTCTAAAAATTTCAGTTTTTCCTTTATTACTAGTTTTATAATGAACTGGTGAAGTTGTTTTTAAACCTCTATCTTTGTTACAAACATTTAGGAAATTAATAATCAAGAATGTTATAAAACCAAGTGCAGCTGGTATAAAACTATCAATTATGACTTCATTATAGAAAAGTTTTTTACCAGCAAAATGACCTAATTGATGCATCCATTCTTCCAATATGTTTGATCTGTGGCCATATACAGCCAACGAGTATTCTGACTAAAACTAAAGGCTCAAGAGACATTCTCACAATGAGTAAATTACCAATTAGCTTCCTGAAGTTAACCAAATATTGTAATATATAGAATATTTTATTATTTAAATGCACAATACAAGAGAAAAATTATTTAATAAAAAGCTAAAGAGAACAGAACCAAAAAAAAGTGGGGCATGTTAGACAGATTTGGAAACCTTGTAATAAAATGTGGGGCTTGATAGACAAAAAGAAGCCTTGTGGGAGTTGCTAGAATGTGACTGGTTAAATGGGAACTGACACAAGCAGTAGTCTCTTTTCCTAGTCTATACCAGCTCAAAATGGTGTTCCATTCCATTTCACTTACGCTTTTCTCAGGGAATGAAGCAAAAGCAGAACATATAAATGAGATTCTTTTCAACTGTTTATTGTTCCTAGTAAAGACTGGCTGTGGTATTTGATAAATATTCTTTGGAGTGTAAACCAAAGAGGTGGATAGAAAGAAATCTATGGTATTATTATGCAGGTAGCACTAATTTCACTTTTTCCCTTTCTGTTTGCCTCTCACATGCCATCTACTTTTTAGCTTTGAGCAATTTGTTGGTTTCTCTCACTCTCTCTGGTTCTTTACCGTATCTTATGCTTAATCATGCTTTACTGATATTTGTAATAAAGCACTACTCTACATGCTTCAAACCCTAAAGATATTTTTCATGTGGCAGTAACTAAAAGGATCAAATTAAATCCTTCATGTGGAACTAAAATTATGAAAACAGTATAAGAGTATGAATAAATGGCTATATAGGTAATTCTGTATTAGACAAGATGGCCAGAGAACCATCTTTTTAATGAATAGAAAGACAAAGAATGTCAGAAAACTAGAGAGATATCTTCTAGGCTTAATACACATCTTTGGTTGACAAAGTGACTAGAGGTGGAGGCCACAGGATAGACTGGTCCAAAGTGCAAGAAAGCACATCCTCCCTATACAAAATTAGGAAGTCAATATTCACTCATATATACATTTAATCATCTAATCCAATTTTAGTCTGAGGGTCTATAACTAAACATGTTTATTGGGTCCCAAGAGTTGTCATTAATTATAACAATATGCTAATAATAATTAAGTAGTAACCATTTGCTGGCACTCTGGTGAGAACTACTAAGAATGAGCTATAAATAAGATGATCATAAGTCCTCCTTTCCTCAGTAAGTTTATAATCCAATGAATAGAACAGATATTAAAATAACAATTAAACAATTATAGCAAGTGCTATGAAATAAAAAGTACAAGTATCTATAAAAAGTAAAGAAAGGGAAACTGAAGATCACTGAACACTTCCTGAGAAACTGACATTAAAGGTAAAATCTTAAGGATGAGAGTTAGGTAAAAAACATACAACAACAACAAAAAACATTCTAGGCAAAGAAAACAATGTAGGAAAGCCCTGTGTAGGGCTTTTGGTTTGGTGCATTTATAGAATGGAGAGTCCAATATGGCTTGAGTATAGTGAGTAACAGGGGAGCACAGTCATGAGGAGTCTGGAGAATTAGCCAGACACCACATTACACAGGGTAATGCAGGCCATACTAAGGATTTAGGATTTTATCCTAAAGACAGTAAGAAACTATTAAAGGGTTTTAAGCAGGACACTGACATACTTAGATTTCTAATTTTAAACAATCACTCTGCTCTGTAGATAACAGACTAAAGTAGAAAGACTGTGTGTGTGTGGCCAACAGATAAAAGGCAAGAGATTAATAGTAACTTGAACTTGGGAGGTGGCAGGTGCTAATGGAGACAAAATAATTGAGATATATTTAGAAGTAAGAACAAATAGGACTTAGTAATTGACTGCCTATGGGAAGGAAAGTGAAGGAGAAGTGGATGATAGATTTCTGCTGTAAATAACTAGGTAGATGATGGGTAATTAAGATGGGGAACACTGGAGGAAAGGCTGGTTTCAGAGAAAGAACCAAGGTTCTGTTTTGGACATAATGAGTTTGAGATGCCTATAGACATATAATTGAAGATGTCAGTTAGGCAGGTGGACTGTAGACATGAAGCTCAGAATAGAAGTCTGGTTAGAGCTAAAAATTTAGGAATTCACAGACATACATAAATGTGTGTATGTATATACTCTGAACCCATGTGATATATACAAATACCTAGTTGTGTGGAATCAGAAAGAATAAACGTTGGATAGAATTCCTAGAATGTTAACATTTTTAAATTATATTATTTTTATTTATTTTTTAGAGAGAGGGGAAGGGTGAAAGAAAGAGGGGGAGAGAAACACTGATCAGTTGCCTCTCATAAGCACCCCAACAGAGGACCTACAACCAAGGCATGTGCCCTGTCAGGGAATTGAACCAGTGACCTTTCTCTTTGTGGGAGAACACCCAACAAACTGAGCCACATTGGTCAGGGCTAGAATGTTAACATTTTAAAAAGTTAAAATGTTGAGAATTGGGTAGAAGAGGTGAAAGAGGGACTAATCAGCCACCAGCAAAGTAGGAAGAAAATGGGTAGATAATGAGCATGGAAGCACAGAGTCCAGAGTTTTTAAATAAAGTGGGAGTGGTCAAATGCGTTAGAGGCTCCTGAGAGATGAATTAGCAAGATCCACTTTGGTAAAAGATTACAACAGATGCTGGATTGAATGTGGATTAAAAAAGATGAAAACAACAATATGAATACCCTGTCAAGAAATCTAGCTATGAAATAAAAAAGACAGGATCATAGCTGCCCTAAGATTTATTATCTCACTCAAATCTCCAAATTACTATTATGCTTATTTTATAGATGAGGAAACTGAGGTAGAGGGTCAAGAAACTTGAAAAGGTTATAAAATTAACCCAGTTTTCTCATCTCATTTAGATGACCCCTAAAAGTCTTTCTACCTCCAAGAAAAAAATGAAAAAATATACCTCTGTTTCTGTTCCACAGTCATAATAAATTTAGCATTTTTCACAAGAACAGAAGCAGCCTGTTGCACACCTTTCCTTGTTGCACAAAACTAAAAATGAATGAATAAGTTTTGTATTAAAAATCCATATTAAAAGCTGGGCATTACACTAAAAGATAAGCAACCAAAATTCATACCACAAGTGTGGGTTTCTGATCAGAGTATGTTTGTATAACATTGGCGATTTTGTAGTTGAGGGCTAAATCAAACTTAAATTCAGTCTGGTTACTACAGCAAGGAAATCCAAGGACCACTTTCCGAAGTTTTACTGGTCTATGTCTCTCATCCATTTTCAGACATACAGCAGGTCTTTCACCATTTGAAAGCCATTCTGCAATCTTTAAATAATAGAAATGTATATATTGAGCTTTTTTCTAATAAAGTTTATTAAAAATAAAATAACCCAATTATAGAGCACATTAAAATAGAAGTATGAAATATTTAATCATAGTCTTTTGCAGTATTACATGGTAGTTCATTGACACTATTCTACTGATATATTGGTAAGTATTGCATTACCAAGAGCAGTATTTCAAGACTATCTACACTTTTTACCATGGTAAACTTCCAATTAATTATTCTTATTTTGTTTCTTTTTCCTTATTAAGACTCCAAAGCAAAATTAAATTGATTTTGGCAGAGAAACTGAATTTCTCACTACCACTGTAACTTCTTTGCTTTTTCAGAACTGTGTCTAGATATGGCTGACACTACTGTGTTGTCTTAAATGCTGGCTGAAGAGTAGCAAAGTAAGGGTTGGATTAGATTGGTAAGGGTTGACAAGTGTTAAATGAAAAACAAATAAATACTTGAGAGATGGCAGTGCCAAAAGCACATGTCAGACTCAGTGCTAGAGTCACTAGTTGGAACTGTGTGGTGAGCAATCCTTATCTTCACATAGTCTGCTTAGTAATGAGGCTTCATGACCTTCTATGAACCTGACCATCGCTTTGACTGGAAGGTGGATTAATGAGTTTCTAGTTGCACAGGAAAAATTATTGAAACATTTTTAATGCTATCATGGTTAGGGATGAGATCACACAAGAATTTATAGTTTAAGAGTGGCAGCAGGCCAATGATAAAGACCTTAATTTAGGGAAAAATTGAGAAGAGAACTTGGGTTTTTATTGTTTATATATGCTTTAAAATATTCTCTATTAGTCTTGAATATAAACAAAAGTTGTCATTTTTAAGAACAAAAATGACTAATTGTGTCAAATTAAAGATAATAGCCAAGTTTTCCATTGGATTAGACAATATAGCAGCTAAAAAGTCACATTATAGTAGGCTGAGAAGTAAATAGTGAGAAAGCAGAGAGGAACTGTAACATTTTTCAAGTTTGAAAAAAAATGAAGAAAAATTTAGGATATATATACGTTACAGAAAGTATAAAACTGCATGTAATTATTTATTTTCATGTCCATGTACCCCATTAATCATGAGATTATCCTCAAGGACAGGGTCTATAGGTTTTTACTTTTGCATCTATCATTAGTGTTTACCACAATACTAGGCACACAGAATTGGGGAAAGTGGATGGTAATGAACTAAACAATTATTTTTACTCTCCACCAGACTCTGCTATACAACTAGAGTCATCTGGTTTCAATTACCATAACATATTAAGAGTCATGTTATTACAAGGTTTATGAAACTAAGACTTTTGGATACTAGTAAACAACAGGCTTGCACCAAAAAATGTTTTATTAGAAATAATCACTCAAATTTTATGGCCTTAATACTGCCTTCCCTATGAAATCTAAACATCACTTTCTACAACATACTTTCTATTAAATTGGTTAGGAGACTAACAACAACAACAACAACAAAAACCGTCAGTTTTCTCTAAGACTAAGATGACTAAATACTTCACTAGTCATAAAAATTTCAGTCTAAAATTTCAACTTACATCCTCAGCATTTGGAATTGTTGCAGACACAGCTACAAACCTCATTGGAATAATAGTACTGGTATTTTCTAAAGTATGAGATAAAGATTGCACAGTTTTCATTCTGCTAACTACAACTTCAAGAGTTGGTCCACGATTTTCATCTTTTACAACATGTACCTAAGAAAGAAATCAAGAAAAAAAATCATTAGCTATAAAAATAAAAAAATCTGCCCTCGCTGGTGTGGCTCAGCAGATGGAGCTCTGGCCTGGGAACCAAAGGGTCCCTGATTTGATTCCCAGTCAGAGCACATGCCTGGATTGTGGGTCAGGTCCCCAGTAGGGGGCATGCAAGAGGCAACCACACATTCATGTTTCTCTACCTCTCTTTCTCCCTCCCTTTCCCTCTCTCTAAAAATAAATAAATAAAATCTTTTTTAAAAGATAATTTTTAAATAAATAAATAAATCTAATCAATTAAAATTTGCAAGAACATTAATGTTCATCCTTAGAAAAATAAGCATTTTCCAACTGAAGGGATAAAACAAACATATAGTTTAGTTGAAATTTCTTGCTTTTCTTTCTATTCATTCTACTCATTTTTTATATTTATTTCTGAAAGTGAATAATGTGTTCACTACCTCATCAATGAGAAACAGTCGAACCAGCTGGACCAAAGAGTTGTCTCTCCATTTCCTAGTCATGCTATCCCATTTCTCCTAGGGAAAAAAGTACAATTGGTTTAACATAAGGGATTGTAATAAATATTATTAGGATATCAATAAAATTTCTAACCTTACATGTTACAAATGATGGTCTATATTTTAGTTAACATCTTTAAAGTATTGTGAAAAAGATTTTTAAAATTTGTATAGGTTTTGACAGCCTTTCAAGTGTTTCAAAAATTGAACTTCCATTTATTCTTAAGTTTAACCAAAAATGTTCAAAATTATAGTCTTATTACCTCTTTTAAGCTCTGTCAAGATCTTTCCTCAGCAAAACATAATACTTGGGTGGAAGAATACAAGGAATAAATATGATCACAAATTATCTACAATAACAAATTGCCTATTCATCTCTTTTATCTATTTTTCCTATTTGGTTGTTTGTCTTTTTCTTATTAATTTGTAAGTATTCTTTATATATTCTGAATACTTACTGTTTGGTTGTTTTATTACATTGCAAATATATTTTTCTACTTTGTATTTTCTTTTAACCTTTTTTCTTGGTGAAGAGAAGTAGCTATTTCTCGTCAATAAACCATGAAAATAATAAAGTATAAATAACACCTACTGGAGTTGTCATAATAATATGGGCATGCTGAATCTCAAATAGGTCATCCATTAGTGTATCTCCAGTGAGTTCTTTACACTTCAATCCTATTGGTCCAAATTTTTCTTTCCAGTCATCAAAACGCTGACTACACAGGGCTTTTATTGGTGCCACTATAACAATATAAGATATTTATTTTGAATGCCAGTGAAATTTTAAAATTATTTTCATAAAAACACTGGTTAATATAATTAAGATAAAAATACCTATCCAGGTACTGCCTAATATTTACAAATTAAAAGTTAACAATACAAGCATATTATTCAGAGTTATAAAAGTAATCACCAAACAGAACTAAAAATAGAAAAAGAAGTGGTTGCTCTGCTAATTATAACTAAGGGTGAAGAGAAGTAGAGCAAGAGATTGTTTTTCATTATAATCCCTTTTGTGACCACTGATTTTTTAACCATGTGCATAAATTACTTTGATGAAAAATTAAAAAATATATATACCTAGGAAAGAAGGGTCCCTGTGGGAATTTCTACAACTATAAAATGTTTGATTTTATTTGTTCATCTTGACTGTCCTTTTAAAAATAGGCCTGTTAGGGCCAAATTCTCAATTCAAACATTACTTTATATTTATAACTGAGCAAATGTGTTTTGAATTTAATGTAACAGTTAAGACCAAATGTGGACTGTCTTTATGAAAAAAGTATGGAAAACCAAGTAATAAGTCTGACGAGTTGAATTTATTTCTTACTTTAGCCTCAATGGTTTTTCATTATTACAATTATTACTCTTAAAATATATAAATACTTACTGTAAACAATTTTAATATTTGACCATGGCAATGGTACTTCCATTAACAATCTTGTTATAGCAAGTTCAAACACTACAGTTTTCCCAGAACCAGTTGGAGCACAAATCACAAAATTCCTATCTGTGTAAAGAAGCTAAAATATAAAATTTAATAAATCATGTAATATATAGAATTTTTCATTCACATTCTCAATTTGTTACAAAATATGTCTTATAAAGGCTCTATGGAATAATAAACAGCTTAAACATTTTTAGCTCTAAACTAATTAAAATTATGACCTTGCTCTACATCCACCACCTTAAAAAAGTAACACTATTAAAATTTACTACCTTGTTTTGTCAAAGTAAATATGCTAGACCTAGAGGAAAATCACTTCTGTAGCTTCCAGAGACATTTTTATAAGTCTAATACAAACCAACCCACCTATGAAAATCACATGTAACAAACATTTTTTGAGCTGCTATAATGTACCACTGAGTGTGGCACTGGGGACATAAAGTGAATGTGATCTAGTCCCTGCCCTTTGAGAGCAAACAATCTAGTAAGAAAAAGCAGAAAAGTAAATAATCATAATAAAATACTTACATCGTCAAAGGCTTTGGACTGTATATAGTTGAAATATGGGAATTCTTTGAAAATATCTCTAAATTTTGCCGCTTAGTATAACATTAAGGAGTCAAATATTTTGGAATTTTAAAAATTGGTTACTTTTAATTTTAAAACTAAATTAAATTAAATTGACTGCCAAGAGTTAATGATGAAGCTTTAATACTTGCTATTTTGATATCATAAGAAAGGAATTAACAGATAGAGGAAAAGACTAAGATGGCAACAGAGGATGCCTCCTGAATTTCCCTCCTCTCACGAATCCACCAAATACACACCTACAGGCAATAAGAATGATTACACCTGCACACAGAACAACTTCCTCTGAGAGAAATCCTGAAACTTCTAGTTGAGTGACTCCTATACAATGGACGAATATGAAAATGACATTGAAATAGGTAGGAAAGGCTAGGATAACTCTCACCATAAATTCCACCCCTAGCATACCACCATGCAATTGGGAAGGAACCCCCAACTCCCACCTTTTTCCTGAAGAGCAAAGGGTTTAAACTACACATGTAGTGATCAAACTTTTAAGGCTTCTCACCTGAAGGATAAGGCCCCCAAAACACCCAGTTCTGTAAGCCACAGGGTTTGCGTTCATGAGTTCCACAGGACTACAGCAAAGATCAGTTTTCACATGGGCCCAGGAACACACCCCTCCCCACAAACACCCCCACAGGTACACATCCAGGCCCAGCACAGAGGGGACAGGCCCATCTCTAGTTTCTCCCTTGGAAGGAATATAACTGCATACTTTTTGAGCTGCTGCTTGAGGTTCTAGCTGCTAATCAGAATATAAATACTACACTTATTTAAGCAATTATATTCTTATGAAGACATACAAAACTTGCTGGATTGTGATTAATGTTCCCGTTAAAAGTTAAATGAAGGTGAGTTAAATGAGAACTTCTCTGATCAAATCCCCCATTTCTCTCAAAATATATAGCTACAAGGCCCTACATGATCTTGCCTCCTCACTTTCACCTCCACCTTTGTGGCCTCATGTCCTACTACTCCTGACTGACACATCTCTGCCTATATGGAATTCTTTTCTATTCCTCAAAAACATCAGCCAAATTGTTGTTCAAACTGTTCTTCCTTTCATATTTCCTTGGGTCCTCCACTTCCTTCAATTGCTTACTTACATCTCACCTTCTCAAAAAGAGCTACACTAATTATACAATTCTTATCCTAAGTCCCTGATCCCAGCATTCCCATGCTAATCATCTTTACTCTGCTCCACTTTTTTCTTTCTCCCTATTACTCATTATCTTCTAAAATACCATATGATTTATTTATAGACTTACAGTTGTTATCCTGTCTCCTAAGAATGTTAACTCCTCAAAGACAATGATTCACTGTCTGTTTTCTTAACTGACATATCCAAAATACCTGAACAGTGCCTGGCACACAGTAAGCGCCCAATTAATATGTTTGCATTTATTAACTCAAACAACTTACAAATTTTCATTTTACTTTCAGTTCTGCAGGATGTCAGAATATTTGTGCCAAAACAAAATGTAATTTTCAGTGTGTCAATCCATCAGCTTTCAAAGGAATCTCATTTTTCCTCCAAAATATGTCTCTTCCTATAAAATATTTATTTGTAACAAGCCCACATGTGGGCCATCATGCTGGTTTTTCTCTCATTAGGTAGTTCCCCATCAGTTTACACTCACAAAAATGAATCTCTTAATTCAGAGTACATACAGAATCAATTTTTTACTCATGAGAAAACTCTGCTACTAACATCATTTATCATCACCATCAACACTTGATATCAAATTTTTCCTATCGTTCAGCAAACTCTCAGCAGTGTCACTATAATTATATGTTATTACAGGTGGGAAGATGTCTTCAGAACTGAAAATGGCAAGATTACTCTGGCAGCATCAAGCTGATCAAACTTCTATTGTCCTGAGGATTCAAATATAGTAAAATATTAGAAAAGAAGCAGAAAATAAGTTATATCCCCAAACTCTCAAATTATCATCAATAGCATTCAGCCTTCCATTTTAATTTAAATATACACTTGGAAAATATGAAGGGTAGCAGTTCTATGAGTTTGACAGCAAATGAACTTTTTGAACAACACCATGGACACAACAGTAGGCAACAGTCTTAATCCATAAAGAAATCTAAACAATAGAGTCACTTTAGCTGTGCTAATATAGAACGAAGATCTTTAAAACTCTTCAAAAGTTACTGTCATAGTATGACAAGTTCCAGTAAGAAGAATTTCCCATCATGCAGATAAGGAAGTTAATTTTAAGTGTTTACATTTCCTCTGTTCTCACTGTACTTTGATCACCACAGAGAAGGCGAAGTATGGCAGGATTGAGACCACATGCTGAACAGGATCACTAAAGGATGGCTATGTCAGAAGTTATTACATTGTCATATATAACCCTCTTATTGTCCCCTCTCCCCATTCTAATGCAATTCAGTTATCTGCATTGGACACAACTCTTCACAAGGGATCAGGCAAGTATTTTCTAACCAAAATTCAGAATTTTCTCAGTCTGCAGAGTGGCCAGGATTGGAATCACTTTCCCCTAGATTTTTCTAGCTCAACTGCCCAATATCTGGAATTCACTTTGTTTTGCCAACTAGATCATAACTTTTTGTCAGTTCTAAGTGGCTTTCTCTAGCTTTTGAGTCACTAATTCTATCATTCTAAAGCACAATTTTGGTGATATAACTTGGCCTGCTCAAAAATTCTGTGCATGGTTTCTCCTGATTGCTTAATAAATTTGTTAAAACTAAACACAAAACCTCTTGACCGTGGTATTTGTGGTGTTAAATGATTTGATCCTAAGATACCTATTGAACATTATTTCCTACTACCCATTTAATCATAACTTTCATTTTAACCAAACTGGAATGCTTGTTGTTTTCAAATATATTCCATACTTTACTCTCACCCTTGCTCATGGATACAGTTTTCCAAAAACACTTTTGTTACTTAATCTGGTTTTCAGTGTATTTTGAGATATGAAGATAAATAAAGCATGGTCCTTGCCTTCATGGAGTCCATAGGTCAGAGGGAAATAGTCATAAGACAACTAATGAATTCTAATAAAATAGAGTAAGTACACTGTTATAGACACAACACAGGGTATCAAAGAAACTAAGAGGATGTTACCTCCAGAACACACATAAGTACTCAAAATATGTAAATTAGATTATAGGTGTAAACTGCAAATTAGGTTTTCAAAAATACTAGATTTGTGAAAATGTCCCCAATCTACAATATGCCTCATTCTCATTCATTTCCCTTCCCTATGTTTATCCCAATATGTTTTTCTTCACAAAGTATCAGAAATTGTATCAACTTACAAGTAAATATGCTCAGAGACCAGCCAGTAATGTAAACTCATTTCTGTACTTATCTTGTCACAGACTGGAAATAAACAGTTTATAAACTGGCACCAGAGGGCAGACCACTCTTTGAGTAGCACTATCACACATGCTGAGTCTCTTACATGACCCCAAATATTCACTTTTCCCTCTTTTTCTTGTTAACCAACATAAACATAGATAATGAAACAAAGTATTTAATAATTATAATTTCAAATAAAAGCTGCTGTAGTAAAATAATTTAATTTGAAGGATACGAATTTCTGTGATAGCCTTCAAATCATTTTCTGTTACTCCTAAAAAAAATCAACATATTTATATGATATATTAAAACTTTTCCATAAATCTGTTTTGGTAAGTTTGCATAACTTTTTGTTGACAGCACAGTTAAAAATTTATATCACAGTTTGAGGTATAATGCAATATAATTAGGAAATGCAGAAATTGCACATAAATAACCTATTCAAGTTTACTATATTTTTTATTATTCCCTATGCTAAGAAACACAGACTAGATACTTTTATATACTTTTATAAACCAAGGAAAAAAGCAAAGAATTACCTTGAACTTCATGAGGCTGGGTTGCAACTGAAAAAGATGGTACTTTGTATACACCTTCTCTGATTTCAGAAGCAGGGAAAGCATTACTTGCTGTAAACATGTTACTATCTGAACACTGAGGTTTCTGCTTACTATTGCTACATTTCCATGATTTCCCTTTGTTCACTTCTGTTTGGACAATTTCCCCTGAGCCAACATGAGAATCCAAGTTTGCAATATCATTAGAATAAGCACTCCTATGCATATTGTCAGATATTTTAAATAATCTACAAAAAAAAGAAAAGAAAAAACATGTTTGCATGTGGAAAACTAGCATAAAATTGGTCTCTTTAAAAATACCTGTAGATTATGGTTTATTCAAACACAAAAACGAATCATTCTCCTAAGATAGGACTTGTTAAATATACCACTGAGTTATATCTTTTCACTCTCCTAAAACTCAGATAAATCCATTCGTGGTAGTCAGCCTTTGGGATAGCCCAAATGATCCTTGTCTCCTGGTACTCACACCTTCCTTTAGTCTCAAATCAGTCCTAGCCTATGTGATTAGTAGCGTACTGTGGAAATACAAGTGCGTGATTACCAAGGCTAGGTCATAAAAGACATTGTCTCTTCCACAAGATCTCTTGTATCACTCACTCTGAGAGGAGCCAGCCACTAGTATATCATGAGAACTCAAGCAATCCCATAGAGAGGCCCATGTGGACAGATACTGAGACATCCTGTCAGTAACCAGCACCCACTTACCAAAAACTATTCAGTAATCATTTCAGTGTAAGAAATACTTCTTTACAAAGTTCTGGAAAGTACGGGAAAGCTATCTTTATAATTACAATTTATCACATTAAACTGATCTAAAGACAGTTTGCTCACAACAGTCCTAAGGGATGAAATGACCATTACGGTTCCTAATACAGCACTCACATCTCATAATAGGAATGACTGCAGGTATCAGTCTTACAGAATTGCAGTGGTCCCCAACCTTTTTGGCACCAGGTGCTGGTTTCATGGAAGACAATTTTTCCATGGACGTGGGGGTGGGGTTAGGGAGGGAGGAGGCAGAGCTCAGGTGGTAATGTGAACAGTGTCCGCAGACAGGAGGAGGAAGGTTGGGGATCTTTGCCATAAGGAATGACACCCATGCAAGTACTATAAAAATATAGAATAGCTTCTAAATTATTTTTTACTAATCTTTTAAACAGTATTTTATTTAGTTTTTATCTTTAAAGGTATCTATTACAAGGAGATAATGATTGATTAGGGTAGAATAGTGAATTCTAAAAAAATTAAGAATTAAATAAACAACAAAGTCCTTCCATTCAGGAGTGCCCTACCAGGTGGTGTTCACTTTTCTAGTCATTTCTCTCTATGTACATGTGTGAGCTTGTGTTCCTGTGCACATGTGTGTATGCTGAAATGTGTGCACATACATGTGTTTGAGCATGTGTAGGTGCCAGTGTGCACATATGTGTATGTGCACTTGTGGATGTTGACAAGGAGGATTCTGGAACCCGATTTCCCCAGGGGTAAACACTGCTAGTCAATCCTCTTCCTTCTTCCCATTTTTCTATGGATGCACATCAGAATTTTTGAAGAATCCCTGCTGTGGAACATGGACAATTTTCCATTTTTCATTCCCATCATTGCACTGAAGGGAACATCTGTATCCATAAATCTTTTTTAGAACAAATCCCTAGAAAGTGGTGATTCTGGGTCATAATGTAAATACAATGTTAAAGTGTTGCTCACAGTTTCTTACAACCATGTCCACTTTTTTAAAAAAAATTATTTGTTTGTTTGTTTATTTTTAGAGAGAGGGGAAGGGAGGGAGAAAGAGAGGGAGGGAAACATCAATGTGAGACAGAAACATACATCAGTTGCCTCTCACACATTCCCTGATTGGGAATGGAACTCACAACCTAGGCATGTGCCCTGACTGAGAATCAAACTGGGCTAACCTTTCGCTTTTCAGGACAATGCCCAATCAACGGAGCCACACTGGTCAGAGCCAACTGTGTCCATTTTGAGTCTTGTTTGGGACAGCAGTTGTGTGAAGACTCTGGGGCTGAGAACTTAGGAAGGAAGGGAGGAATAGGAGCTGGGAGTGGAGGTGATTTATTACATATCTTAATAACATGTTTCACATAAGAACTAGTCTTTCAAAAAACCAGAAATAAAAGTATTTTCGAACAAACTGTATGACTGCATCCTCCGATGCCAGCAGTTCTATCTTTGAAGATATAAAATTCAAGAACAGAGGGTTAGTCTTAGATAATATATTAATAGTGGAATGCCATCATGAAATGGCATTGAGGGAAAGGAAAACACTTATGCCATAGGATGACTCCTCACCATATGTTGTGATATAAGTTAAAAGCATAGACTTTGGAATCAGACAAACCTGAGTATAAACCAACAGCTCCTCCACTTTCTAGATGTGTGACTTTAGAGTCTGAAATAAGTTTTCCAAACTACAAAAATTTTATCCACATGCTAGTTACCCAAATTCTCTGAACCTTATATTCTTCCTTTGGAATTTCCACTCCACAATTTCCCCTATGTCCTCAACTTCTTCATTCATTGTTATATTAATCCCTGGTTGTAATAAAAATATTGCTTTGCCATACAAAACTCTTATTCCTGAAAAAACTCAAGTGGAAACTACTAACTTTTCTATATCCAGAGTGCCTGGGGGTAGATCTGCGTCTTTTTCTTCTCCCCAAATCTACATCATTATTTTTCCATTCTTTCACAAAAGTTATCTGTCCTGTCTAGCTACACCACCTTGTAACCCTACACATGGCATATATCATATATCAACCTTTGGTCACTTTAGAATCTTTTCCTCTCAATTCCAAATTCTGCCATCATCTGAGTCACTTCAACATTCATACACAGATGACCTGTTCAAAATTCTACCCTATCAGTTTCTCAGGCATTCATCTCCAGTGGCTTTCTCCTTCCCACAATCTGAGTCACCTACTCTCTCACCTTAGACCACAAGTGGCAAACACAAGGCCCTCAGGCCAAATCCAGCCCTCCACCTTGTTTTGTCCGGCTTGGCACATTGTTTCTACCCAGAGGCAGCACCAAACTCTCACTTAACTGTTAGGGAGTAATTACATTTATACAGTCCTAAAATTACACTCAGCCCTTTGAAGGCAACTGTGAGGCTGATGTGGTCCCCGGTGGAAATGAGTTTGACACCCCTGCCTTAGACACTGTCATTATTCAGAATTGCTCCTCCTGTCCAATCAATCATTTTGATATATCATTTTCTGACTATAATCTCCTACCCTTTTAGCTTATTTGCTCAAGGAACCAATGAAGTTAAAGAAAAACTTACTGCAATTAACCTCTTTATTTTTCTCCAAAAACACCTTCCCCTTCTCTTTCTCATCTACCTTTAATGAACTTAGAATTCATAACCTATCTTTCCAACCACTCTCAAATAATATTCTCAGCTCTGCTTCCCTTCATCCTTTTTATCATTCTTATCTTACAAAACCTCAATCCTAGGTGAATCTACCTTTAAAAAAAGAAATTCAACCAAGCAGTGGAAACACTAGTAGGAAAAGCACAACTATTAGGTAGATGAATAATATTAAAATGCACAGTCATCAACAAAATTGCAGATACAAGATCAATGTATAAAATCAGTTGTATTTCTATATAGTTGCAATGGTCAATCTGAAAAATAATTTTTTAAATCCCATTTATAAAAGCATCAAAAAATAAAATACTTAGGAATAAATGTAACAAAATAAGTATAAGAGTGGTCCACTTAAAATTATAAAACATCTTTGAAAAAAGTAAAGAAAACAAATAAATGGAAAGATATCCCATATTCACAGATTGGAAAACTTACTGTTATTAAGATAGTGATACTCCTCAAGTTGATCTTCAGATTCAACACTGTATCTATCAAAATCCCAGCTAGCTTCTTTGCAGAAATTGACCCACTTATCCTAAAATTCATATGAAAATGCAAAGAACCTAGACTACCCAAGAACAATCTTGAATAAAGGAACAAAGCTAGAGGCTCACACTTCCCAATTTGAAACCTTACTACAAAGGTACAGCAATCAAGACATGTGGGATATCACAGTGTGGGATGTAACCTATGCCAGGCATAAAGACACTGGAATTGAGAGTCCAGAAATAAGCCTTTATGTGGTATAATAAGGAATATAAATTTGGTTTTTGTTTCTAGTTCCTGGGACAGAGTTCCTAAAACCTTTGGAATTTCCTGTGTGATAGGCCTAACAGAAGCATCTTTTATTATTCATAACAAACCCTTTTCAATCATACCTGAATTTATGCTAATGAAGTTACTCTTGTAGGGCCCCTAGACAGTTTCAGGATGGAGGCTGATGCCATAAAGACAAAACCTTGATTACAGGTTTGAGACTTTCAGCCCCACCACTGACATCTAAGAAGGGGGAGGGGCTGGAGTTCAATCACCAGTGGCCAATAATTTAATCAATCATACCTATGTAATAAAACCTCCATGAATGAAAAACCCATAAATAAAAGGGGTTCCTGAAAGTTTCTGGACTGATGAACATATTGAGGTCCTGACAGTGTAACACACTCAGAAAGGGCAAGGAAGTTCTGTGCACCCTCCCTCTCCATACCTTGCGTATGCATCCATTTTCCTGTTCCTAAATTGTACCCTTTACAATGAACTGGCAAAAGTAAGTAAAGTGTTTTTCCTGAGTTCTATGAGTCTTTCTAGAAAATTACTGATATGGGGTCATGGAAACCCCCAAATTTGTAATCTGCAAGGCAGAATTGTGAGTAACTTGGCACCCTATCTGTGGTTGGGATATGAAGTGGCACAGTCTTGTGGGACTAAAACCTTAATCTGTGGGGTCTGACACTAACTAACTCTGGAGTCTGTGTGAAAATTTAACTATTGGTCACCCACTAGTACTGGAGAATCAGAGAATTGGTTGCATCAGAAAACCTTATATTCGTGGTCAACTGACTGCCAATGAGGGTGCCATTACATTCAATGGGGAAAAATTAGTTTTTTCAACAAATGATGCTGGAACAATGGGTTATCTATATGCAAAAGTATGAAGTTGGACTCTTACCTTGCACCATATATACAAAAAAATTAACTCAAAATGGATCAGAGACCTAAATGTAAGAGCTAATACTATAGAACTCTTAGAAGAAAAGATAGGAGTAACTCTTCACAACCCTGGATCAAGCAATGGATTCCTGGATATGACTTCAAAAGCCTAAGCAACAACAACAACAAAATTTAGATTGCTTTCCTATTCTCCCTAATTGTTTTTCATTCTCATACTTGCTCATTACCTCCACTTTTCCCCTCAAGCTCCATAGATCATCTCATCTCTTATGCCATACAGAAAACAAAAACTAATAACTAGATCTCTTCTGAATCATAAATTCACATATCCAATTGTCTATTTGGGTAATTTATAAGCACCTAAGATCAAATGTCCAAATCTGTGCTCATCTTTCCCAAAACATGTTCTTTCTTCACAGTTTTGTATATTATGAAAGGGCCCTACCATCCTTAATCATTCTGGCTCAAACCAGAACCTAGAAGTTGGATCTCATGTCCAATAATCATTTAAATCCTGTGGCATTCTATCTTCTAAATAATTCTGAACTCTCTCATTCCTGCTAACACAAGCCTAGGTCAGGCTACCATTCTCTTACCTAGGCTAATAAAATAACCTTCTAAGTGGCCCTTCAGAATGTATTCTAGCTCTCTTCTAATTCATCATACTGGGGCCACAACAGACTTTAAATAAAAAGAGAAATTTAATTTTACTGCTCTGCTTAAAAACCAAGACCTTGTCCAATAGTTTCCAAACTCTAGAGTATGTAACAATCCTCTAGAAAATGTGTTGAAAATGAAGATGCCTTGGTGACATCCCACCCTTCATACAGACTGTGATTCAGTAAGGCCAAGGTAGTACCCAGGAATTCAAATTTTTAATAAGCACTCCAGGTGATTCTTTTGCAGTAGATCCATGGTCACAGTTTAAGAAACACTGCCTTAAGGAAAAGTATAAAATGTTTAACCTGGCCTACAATACTCTGAATGACTTGACCCCTCCATATCTAACCTCTCTTACTTTATTTTTTTTAATTGTTGTTCTTATACAGTTTTCTGTCTTTTACTCCCAACCCAGCCCTCAGCCCCAGCCCTCCTCACCTCCCTCGTATTTCCACCCCCCTAGTTTTTATCCATATGTCCTTTATACCTGTTCCTGTATCTCTCTCACTTTAAGGCAAGGAAATTTTTAAAGAATAGGCCAGGCTCTGTACTACCTTAGGACTTCTGCACACACTACTCCTTTTGCCTGGAACAATCTCCTTTATTTGCATTTAACTTCATTCTATTCCTCCTTAAAGTTAAGTTTAAATATCACTTCTTCAGGAAAGCATCCCCTGATAGTCCAAAGCAGATTAGGTCTCCATGTTATATGCTCAAACAGCAGTTCTCAAAGGATAGTAGAGTCTATTTCAGGGAGTTCATAAGATCAAAATTATTTTCATAATACTACAAAGGCATTATTTGCCTTTTTCTCACCCATTCTCTCACTAGTTAACATGCAGTTTTCCAGAGGCTCCAGGTTGTGTGGTATTACAACAGATTGAATACAAAAGCAAATATGAGAACACAAGTACCTTCTATTAAGCTAGAAATTAAAAACATTTGCAAAAACATAAAATACCACCACTGTTCTTACTGAATTATTTTTTGTTTTGGAAAGTAATTATTTTTAATAAAATACATTGTTTAGATTGACAAGTATGTTTATTATTTTTAAATGAATTAGTATTTTTAAAATTTTTAGCTTTAATTTCTAATATGGTTAAGCATTAATATTTAAATACTAAAAATAGCCCATATAAACAAAAACTCTTTGGAAATGCTTAATAATTTTTAAGTGTAAAGGGGCCATAACAACATAAAGTTTGAGAACCTCTGCTCTAACCATATTCTTCATCAAAAATAATTGTCATACTATTATTTTTAGTTATTTACTATCAGTCCTTCCCCCATTAAATTGTAAGCTCTCCTAAGGCAAGAACTTAAGACTAGAATCCCAAGTTAATGGAATGTCTGGTATATAATAGACTCTATTTGTTATTGGTGTTTTTCTCATTCATATTTTATCATATTTCATACTTTTGGACATACACAGAGCTATTCAACTTTATCATTGAATGTTATTTCATTTAATTAATTACCTTTTTCGGAAGGCTGATGCGTTCTCTCCTTTTTCTTCTGCAGAATTAACTAATCTTGTATCAACTGGAATATTTTTCTCAGGTGCTATCTCAGTGCCAAAGTGATTTTTGAATTTCTGAGAAGAACCATATGTCAGCTTGCCAGAAACATGTGATAAGCCATTTTTATCTGTCCCTCCAAAATTTACACCATCTTCTCCATAATTATTAGAGGGAAAGGCAAATTGGAATTTTTGTGTTGGTGAAATATAATTTGTGCTTTCATCAGCTATCTTTAAATTTGATGTTAACATTTTTTGCCTCTTTCCCATACCTACAAAAATGGAATATATTAATTACTACATGTTCTCCATGGAATCAAATTTTCAAAACAATGATAAAAAATTTAATAAAAATTTTCAAAAGGGTTTACTAGATAAATATGAAAGCCAAAAGAAAAGTATTAGTACAATAATAAGATAATCTGAAATATCATACATAGTTTTAAAATATAGGTGACTATCACTTTATGCTTTATTATATCACTGGAAGGCCCTCAGAAATTAAGAATTATTTAAATTAAATTTGAAATTTATACAAAACCTACATTATAAAATAGGCTTAATTTCTGACCCACAGAAATAATCATACATGTAATATTTATTTTACCTACTACAAATGATATAATTATATAAGTAACTATAAAGATTTAAAAATTTATATAATTTATATACAGAAATACAATGAGGAGCCATATATAATGTCAGTGTATATAATTCAGTATTAAAAGACACAATACAATACTTTTAACTTTGATATTGCCTCTAAAATCAAGATAAAGGAATGCTTTCATCAAGGTGACAAATTTGTAAAGGTTTCTTTAAAGAGATTTTATTAATTCAAGCATCTCTGAGAGGCTGAGGAGGAAGCTTATTAGGGCTTAAATTTGCTTTACCATACACACACAATGCAATGATATACATATATATATTATATATATATATAGAGAGAGTAAATTCTGTATACTATTTGGTACATAAAAGGGTATATATATTTGTATTTGTAAGTATATAAATTATGAAGCTCAATAATAAAATGTACATGCATGAACCCACCACCCAATTTAAAAATCCAAATTTTGCCAACTATATTACATTATATCACATATACTGTTTGAGTGTGCCTGTTTTTTAGCTTTATAAAATGATGGTATCAAACTACATATGATCATCTGCATCTTGTCTTTTTCACTCAATATATTTCAGAAATCTGGTTCCCTAAACTAGAGAATCCTACCTTTGGTAAAAAGCAAGACAAAAACTAAATAGCAGTGATAGTTTTAATGGTAAGAGGGCACAAAATTCACAGAAAAATAAAATGGTTATATGTTATATTACATGCATATAATATGCATATGTATGGATATATATATAGAGAGAAGGAAAATGTTCTAGATTTTCAGAGTTGGTGAGCACTATTCTGAATAAGTCTGTAACTTTTATTTTATACCATTAAAATAAAGGAAATTAACATTTTAATGTGTTACTAGATTATTTTACATTGTATAGGTTTGGCTTCCTGACAAACGTGATAATATACCTAATGGTTTATGACTTTCTATTTCTTCTTCTAATGTCCGAGTATCTGGAATTTCTGAAACCAATGGAGCAGGTGGGGGAAACCAATCCAATGATTTTCCATTGTCTGGATAGCTATATAAAATATAAAAATGTGAATATACATGTTAATGAGATATCGCATCAGGAACTGTATATTTATCAATTAAACACCAATCAATCACAGACTCTTAAGTATCCTATAAACTTACTGTGTTAACTTTAATTTACCCCTATATAGCAGTGTTCTTGATTTTTTTTCCTTGTGACATTACTGTGTGACTAATGACATTACTATGTGAAATATACCTCCTAAATAATGGCTTTAACTCCATCTCCTTTTCTCCAATTCAAATGCTTTTGACAGGAATCTTAAATATGTTCCAATATATTTTTAAAAGTAGTAAATCATTCTGAAACTTTAGCACCTTAACAAGTGACAATTACTTTTGATGTACCTCATGATTAATCATGGATCGTCAGTGTAAATGATACCATTACTAGTATTCTAGAGTATTCCTAAAGCACTATTACAAATCAATGCTCTAACTCAAATATTCTTGGTCTAGAACCATCTGAAAACCACAGAAACTCCAAGAAAAGAGTTGAAACTCACAATCACTTTGTAAACTTACAGTAATCGATGAGTTTTTGCCATCCAGTTGACATTGGTAACTACCTCCCTCCTTATCTTTCACCTGTTATCCTATTAACAGATAATGCTTTAATGTTTTCTTTCCAATCAAAGATGGCTTGTCTTTCATTAGAACAAAAAGATAAGTGTTAGGTGATAGGAAATGAAGTTGAGAAAAGCACCACATATAATTCCTATGCCAAGACTCAAGAATTTTTTGACTTATTTCTTATTTCTTCATTTAGGATTTCAAACTCTTAAAAGTGAGAGACTTAGTCTTCTACTTTTGTGCATCTCATAGCACTGAACATATAGCTATTATGGCTATATTTTCCAAATCAAAAATCTACAACACATTATCTGACTTTGTCTGATTGTCTGACAAAAGGCCAAAGCATTTGCTGCAAATCAAAACAATAAGATACCACCTCACACTTGTCAGAATGGCTATCATCAATAAATCAACAAACAAGTGTTGGCGAGGATATGAAGAAAAGGGAACCCTAGTGCACTGTTGGTGGGAATGCAGATTGGTGCAGCCACTGTGGAAAACAGTATAGAGTTTTCTCAAAAAATTAAAAGTGGAACTGCTTTATGACCCAGTAATTTTACTTCTGGATATATATCCAAAGAAATGCAAAACACTAATTCTAAAGAATATATGCACCCCCATGTTCCTTGCAGCATCATTTACAATAGCCAAGATATGGAAGTGCCCATCAATAGACAAGTAGATAAAAAAACAGTTGGTTGTGGTACACATAAACAATGGAATATCACTTGTCCATTAAAAAGAATGAAATCTTACCTTTTGCTACAGCATCAATGGACCTAGAGGGTATTATACTAAGTGAAATAAGTCAGACAGACAAAGACAAATACCACAGTTTCATTTATATGTAGAATCTGAAGAACAAAATAAAACCAAGAAATTGGACCCAGTTTCATGGATACAGAGAACTCCTGACCATGGGGTGAAGTTCTTGGGAAACCAGGCACAAGCTTCCAAAGGTTCTCTCTCAGTGATAACCCAGGATGTGCTTAATTACCCCAGAAACACATTGTGACAGTACACATGAAATGATACCAATGAGGGAAGTTCACTAGAGTCTCCATGCCCAGGGTTTTTACTGGGGACTAATCACTTGGGCATTCCCTCTCTGACACATTCTAGATTCCCAGAAGCAAGGCAAATGTTCAGAATAAACCATATTGTATAAACTGTGAGCCACTCTGTTTTCAGTCAATGGTGGGAAACTTCGACTCCAGCCAAAAAGTCAGTCCGGCAAGCAGGCCTCTTCAAGGATAACAGCATAGGCCTAATATATTAACTCTTCTGCATAGTCACTACTCCAGAAAATCCAAGAAAGATGTCAACAAGATACAAAAAACACATATCTAGCTCTACTGTTCAATCTTCCCATAAAGTCATATCTTCCTCATGATTTCCCTATTTTCTAGAGGTGCCATAATTTCCTCAGCCACTCAGAATCCAAACCATAGTATAATCTTTTACCCAGTATATACAGACACTACCAGGTCTTATAAATTTTCTTGAATTCATCATTTTCTTGTGTTTCTACTGTCACTCTCGTAATCAAGGCTCTAGTCAACTTATATTTGGTTGGTAATAATAACAACTGGCCTCACCACCTCCAGGCTGTCTCTCTCTAATGTAATTTACACACTCCTATCACATTAATTTGGAATTGTTTTTCATCATATTATTCCATTCAAAATCCCTCAGTGGTATCTGCATAATGCCAAACTTCCAAGTAGCCCAAGACCACCTTACAGTTTTAACTCTCCTACATGTAGCTTATAATCCAGACCAAAGTGAACTATGTGTATACAGATAATACATTCTGTCCCTCCTCATTTTTGTTCAAAAACATTTCCTTTAGTCAGCTGGCCCCTGTACCTGACCCTACCATCATATCTACCTATAGAAGTTTAACTGTTTTATTCACTCAATCCATTGAACAATTATTTACTGAGAACTATGTGTCAGGCACTAGAGCATATATTAATTTAAAATCTAGCTCAATTTCACCTTCATGAAATCTCCCTGGTTCTCTAAGATTTTCTTCTCCCTTCCCTCTCCTTATTATTTGAACCTATCATATTTATCATAGTCCTCCTTGTAGTGATAATAGAAAGATGGCTGATAAAAGATAAGCAGATAAATAGATCTGCAACCTTTCCTAGATTGTAAATGCTTAACGGTCTTGCTTTTTTTAATATATTTTATTGATTATGCTATTACAGTTGTCCCATTTCCCCCCTTTATTCCCCCCACCCTGCACACCCCCTCACATCCACATTCCCCCTCCCTTAGTTCATGTACATGGGTTGTACATATAAGTTCTTTGGCTTCTACATTTCCTATACTATTCTTAACCTCCCCCTGTCTATTTTCTACCTACCATTTATGCTACTTATTCCCTGTACCTTTTCCCCATTCCCCCCTCCCCTATCCCACTGATAACCCTCCATGTAATCCTCATTTCTGTGATTGTTTCCATTCTAGTTGTTTGCTTATTTAATTGTTTTTGTTTTTTTAGGTTTGGTTATTGATAGTTGTGAGTTTTTTGTCATTTTATTGTGCACATTTTTTATCTTCTTTTTCTTAGATAAGTACCTTTAACATTTCATATAATAAGGGCTTGGTGATGATGAACTCCTTTAACTTGACCTTATATGGGAAGCACTTTTTCTGCCCTTCCACTCTAAATGATAGCTTTGCTGGAGAGGGTAATCTTGGATGTAGGTCCTTGCCTTTCATGACTTGGAATACTTCTTTCCAGTACCTTCTTGCCTGTGAAGTCTCTTTTGAGAAATCAGCTGACAGTCTTATGGGAACTCCTTTGGAGGTAACTATCTCCTTTTCTCTTGCTGCTTCTAAGATTCTCTCCTTACCTTTAATCTTGGCGAATGTAATTATGATGTGCCTTGGTGTGTGCTTCCTTGAGTCCAACTTCTTTAGGACACTCTGAGCTTCCTGGACTTCTTGGAAGTCTATTTCCTTTGCCAGATTTGGGAAGTTCTCCTTCATTATTTGTTCAAATAAGTTTTCAATTTCTTGCTCTTCCTCTTCTCCTTCTGGCACCCCTATGATTCTGATATTGGATTATTTAAAGTTGTCCTGGAGATTCCTAAGCCTCTCCTCATTTTTTTTTTTTAAATTCTTGTTTCTTCATTCTGTTCTGGTTGAATATTTATTTCTTCCTTCTGGTCCAAACCATTGATTTGAGTCCTGGTTTCCTTCCCATCACCGTTGGTTCCCTGTATATTTGCCTTTATTTCACTTTTTATAGCCTTCACTTTTTCCTCTATTTTATGACCATACTCAACCAATTCTGTGAGCATCCTGATTACCAGTGTTTGGAATTGTGCATCTAATAAGTTGGTTATCTCTCGTCACTTAGTTGTATTTTTTCCTGAAGCTTTGATCTGTTCTTTCATTTGGGCACCTTTTTTTGTCTTGGTGCACCTGTTATGTAGTAAGGGGCAGAGCCTTAGGTATTTACTAGGGCAGAGCAAACCACATAGTGGCATTGTGGTGCTGTATGTGGGGGAGGGGTTCTAGAGGGAACAATGGTGCTTGTTCACTAAGGGTCTTGTTTCTATTTCCATTTATGTTGACAGTACTGAACACAGTGCTTTGTATAATTAGGCATATTATACAATAAATGTTTGTTGATTCAATTCCATGGCTTTTAACATAGAGAGTCATGTCCAAGATCCTCATTCTGGTGTTTAACCTCTTAGTTTACTTTTCTAATCTTATATCCCCCCACTTTTTTATCCCTTTATGAATCTTCTATTCCAGGAAACTTCTCTATACACTATCCCCTAAAAATACTACGAATCATTCCATCTCTACTCTTTTTCTCTTGCTGTTACACTCTGCCTTCAAATGCCCCCTTCTTTTTATCAAAGCCTCCTCAAGTATTGCACCACTAGTATAATGTGTGACCTGATCACTCTGGCACAAGTCTGCCTCCAAATCTGAAATTTCATTACATGAATATATATATGTGTGTATGCATGTATATGTATATGTGTGTATATATAAGCATATATGCATATGCTTATCATTTGCCTTGCAGTCTTTTTTTTAACTTCGTATTCAAGTAAAAATGGCAAACATATGTTCCAATTTGCTCAGACCAGTCCTGATTAGCCCTTGTTGTCCCATTTGGATGCAACTCTTTCACTCTTAAAAGTGTCTCAGTATAAATGATAAATTACATGCTCACATTTATTAATGAAATTTACATATTTGTGTTTAATTTCCTCAAGTAGATTTTAAGGAGTTTTTTAAATCAAAAGTCTGCTTCAACCTTTTTATATCCCTTTTAGCATTCAATCAATACCTAAATATTTAAATGAATGAAAGAATGAAGCCTGCAATTTACTCAATGCTTCATTTTGAAAGGGTAATACAAAAGAAAAAATACATAGAAGTGTTAGAATTTAGAGCAATACACATGTGAAAACCCATAAAAGCCAGAATTTAACAGACTACCCATTCTCCATTCTTATATTACCCTTTCTGTTTCTAAAAGGTGTCAGCATTTCTTCCAGTCTTTACCTTAGCCAAAAATAATTTGAACAGAAATTCAAATAAATAAAAGCCAAATAGGCAAGACTCTATTTTTTAAACTATAACATATAAGATGTTGAACTTTAGCTACTCCCTTATACCCGAGTTCCATGTTTATCAAACATCTACCTAAAACATCATTCTGTTTATCCCTTATTTTTAACTTATATATTTACCAGAAGAAAATCAAAACCCCTTAAGAATTCAAAAAAATGCCTAAAACAATATACTCCGTTATCATTCTTTAAGGCAGACTTACTTTTCAGCTTCATCTGGTTTTTCAAAAAACAAATTATCCAAAGAAAACAAGGAGTCATTTGATTTCGACATGTTAAAAACTGGACTTTTTCATAAATCTAAAAGAATATAGAAAAAGCAGTTTACATTTATAAAAATATAGAACATTTCTACATAAATGATAATCATAAATTTCCCAGAATAAACACAGACTACCTTCCCAGCTGTATCTTCTGCAACTTTCTCCAAAGCGCCTCAATATTCAAATATGTTATTCTCTGTCTTCCACTCATTCATGATTTCACACTTGTACCCCTCTCTTCATATTGCACAAATGCTTAGAATGTGTTTTCTTTCATTCTCCACCTGGCAAATTTCTACCCATCCTTCACGGTATAGGTCAAGTGTCATTTACCTTTCAACAATTTCTCTGAATTTGTCCTCTTACTCAAGACAGAATTAATCACTCCTTTTGAGCTTTTATAAAACTTTGTTCGTACCATTATTTTTAGTGCATTTTACTGTGAATGTGTGTGTCTCTAACAATATACTATTTACATATGCAGTTACTTGCTTCAAAATATAGGCAGAGAAGTCAGAGGTACTGACAAAACAAGACTACAATCATTTGATAATTGATAATGCTATGTAACAGTACATGGAGCTCATTATAATGCCCTGCCTATGTATGTATGTTTGAATTTTTCCAAAATAAAAAAAAAATTTACCTGTTTAACATACAGATGTATGTTTACATTCATATTACATAAATATACAAATGTTTATATTCCTTTTTTAAAAGATAATTTTTACATTCAGTGTTGTTATCTAAAGGCTAAAAACATTCAGCAATGGCTCCTTGGAATATGATAAAAATGTAGGGCACAAAAAAGCCTCAAATTTGATAGAAGACATTAGAAACATTTCTACACACATAATTGCTTTCTTCACATTGCAACTCTTACCCCTGCACATGAACACTCCATCACAATGTTTTCTAAATTCTGAAACATGGAAGAAAATTCTATATAACAAAACATGAACAGATGCACATATCATAAAACATAAATCACAATTCTATTTATTCTGTGATAGTTAATAATACATTGCAAATCTTTCCCTAAGCTAGAAATTAAAATCAAAGAAACTATATGAGCGCCATCTCGTGGAGAAATCCATATTACCAAATCAGATTATGTCCAAGTTTCAATCCTCTGTGATGTGGGATGAGACACATGTGGGAGTAAGTAGAGGAGGGAGGAATGTTTCCACATGCAGTCCTTGAAAAAATGCTACCAAGAGGACTGCATTTCTGTATACTTTATGTTGAGAGGTTTTTCATTGCTTTAGTTATTGTTTTTTCCCCTTCCACCTGTTTAACTTAATTGCTCTCTTCATTTTTCTCAATGCATTAATCACTTAGTCACCAACAAAAATAGTAAAATAGGAACAAAGTAGAATAGAAACATTATGCATTATTTTAGCTCTGATGGACCCCTGTTAAAAAAAACACCCTGATCTAAATTTCTCCATCCCTACTGTGTGCATTATTTTTCTTCATAGCACTAATTGATAACTGAAATTACCGTATTTTTAGGACTATAAGATGCACCTAGGTTTTAGAGGAGGAAAATAGGAAAGAAAATTTTGAAGCAAAAAATGTGGTAAAATATTTAATAACCTGTGACCCTGCTCCACCACCGCCCCCTCCCACACACACAGCGAGCCAGGTAAGCCACATTCAGACTATGTTTTATTGCTTATCTTTCTCTAGATTGAGCAGGGACTTTTTGCTCACAAATGTATTTCAATAACCCAGAACAGTGCCTGTCACACAGTAAATGGTCCATAGGAATTCACTGTGGAATAAATGCATTAGCAATGATCAGTTAACAAAAATAATTTTAAATAAAAATAATTTCTATCAACTCTGAAACTTAAAATTTTACCCTCAAACCTTTAAGGTTTAATTTTAAAATGTAATTTTTTTCTAGTTCGGTATTCATGTAGTGAAATCATAAAGATTCTGAAAGACTATGAATTTGAAAATTTCATTATGTAATAAATATTGTTTTGAAAACACAGGTCCTAGAAAGGACCTTAGCACATTTTTCTACATTTGTGACTATAGGAGATGCTAGGTTTTGAATTCATTGAAGTTCTAGGTTTAGAGTAAGGTTTTCTGAGTAAGTTTCCATGTAGGATTATTTTTTTTTTAAGTTTTCATTTCAGCACATGATATTGCAACAATTATTTTAGGTTTAAGTGTTTGCTTTGGCTCTAATTGCTCTTAAAATACTGAAACTTTCTGTGCCTATGTAATTTGTTGTCTGGTAAAATGACTAGCACATTATCTAATTATTTTAATTACAACTCAGAACTTTCTTACATTTTATAATCCTTACTGTTTAAAATGTTCACATTTGTTAGCTATCGTTTACAATTTTTACTCCCAGAAATACACTCCTTATTCCAAGAGTATGAAAACCTTCATAAAATACTGACTTGCCAGAAATTGGTAGTCACTGAAGCAGCCGCGACCAACATACACTGGAAAAACCGTCACAAATGAATTTGATGGTTGGGACTTGGACAAAGAGAACAAACACGGGAACAAATTACTCCCTTCACTGCCCACCCCCCCACCCCGTGTGCCCATGTCTCTGAGTCTCAGGCAGGGAGAGGTCCACACCGTTGGGGCCCCTGGTCCTCACAACTTCCTCAGGGGCACCCATGGGGTAGGAAGGCTCTAGCTGGAAACGAATTAGGGCCTGAGGAAAAAATATCCCTGTGGATTTCCTGAGGAATACCCTGCATCCAAGCAAGCCCATTCTGGGCTCGTGGCCACGAGGGTGGAACCTTCTGGGCCCTGTGTGTGGCCCAGACTGGAGCTCTGGGCCGGTTTTTCTGCCACGGGAACTCAGTTCCTACCACTGTCAAACTAAACGGCTACAGTACATCCGCAGGCCCCACCAGTTCTAGCTCTGGGCAACACACCTGAAAATAAACACAAGGGCTCCCGGAGCCACCAAACACGCCACTCAGCCAGCTCTGGGTCGGGCCGCACACAACCAGACCGCGCGACTGGAAGCCCAGGTCACGCGACCAGAAGCTCAGGCCATAGACCGGAAGCTCAGGCCTCCCGGCCTTCTGACTGGAATGTGCTGAGGGGCCACCGGGCCAGGGGCCGGAAGCTTGTGGTGCTACAACTCACTGGTCCGGTCTGCTAGCTGCCCGGAGCCAGCTTAGAGTTCCACCAGTGCTGGGTAGGCTGACCCTGTCTCCACCTCCCCACCAGGTCCGGTTCTCCCCTCTGACTTCCCCGCAAGAGATCTGGGCCTCAGTCCCCACCTTCCCCAGGAAACCTCAGACACCTAGGTCTCACTCCCGTGGGAATTCAGAGAGGCACGCCTATTCCCCCGCTCTCGGGACCACCAGCCTGGCCAAGCCGAGCTGCAAATAATAGATGATCAGCATCCCCTAAACTCTCCCTTCCCACGTCTCTCTTTTTTCCTCTCCAAAAATTCATAATTAGTCTTTAATACAACACTGGTAGTATAAAGGTAGCCTATTAAATAAGACTACCACATAAATTAAATAAAACTCTTAATCCTGGTGACCTCTGTTAGGATAAGGATCGCAAGTCTGGGTGGTTCTTTCTAAATGCTATTTTTGCTAAGTGTTGAAGTGTGGCATAGAATTTTGCAGACACAGCTGTGAACAGGGTGACCATGACAAGGACTGAACCCAACAGGATAGGTGTAGCCAACTGCAAAGAAGAAATCAACATGTAATTAACCAAATAGTGTTAACAAGCGATGGCTAAGCCTCTCTTCCAAGAGATGGAGCTTTGTATGGGAATCCCCTTTTTAATTTGTTGCAAGTAAATAAAACTACGTAGACAACCACCACTGTAGATCAGTGATTTTTAACCTTTCTCATCTTGTGACACACATAAACTAATTATTAAAATTCTGTAGCACACCAAAAAAATGTGGTTTTGCCCATCCGTCCAAAAAATAGGTATAGTTTTGATTCATTCACACCAGACAGCTATTTTTTGTGTTGGCTGTTGTCATTTTTTAATTTTACAATCTAAGGGGAAAAGAGATAAGTGCCCCTGACTAAACAGCATGTTTTCAAAATTCTTGTGGCACACTGGTTGAAAATTGATGCTGTAGACAACCATGTCTGGTTTGTGAATGGAACACTCCAAGGGATGAGCCCTTTGTATTCTGTGATGCCTCTATTCTACTTTACCTCCCTACAAATTTGCCTACCCTAGGTTACTCATAAATGGAATCATACAATATTTGTCCTTTAGTGTCTGGCTAATTTCAGAGTTCATTTATTCTGTAGCATGTATCAGAATATCCTTTTTAAGACTATAAATATATCCTATATATATACACATAGAATATATGAATATCCTATAATATATATACCACATTTTGTCCATTCATCTGTGGATGGACATCAGTGTTGTTTCCAGTCTTTTGACTATTGTGACTAACGCTGCTGTAAACTTTGGTGTACAAACACCTGCTCTGCTGCAGTCCTTGCTTTCAGTTTTGTAGATATGTACCTAAGAGTGGAATTGCTGGGTCATATGGTTAACTCTAAGTTTAATCTTCTGAAAAACTACCAAACTGTTTTCCACAGCTACTGTATGACTTTATATCCTCACTGGTAGTAGCACAAGAGGATTCCAGTTTCTTTACATCATTGTCCACACTTGTTATCTTCCAATTTTTTAAACTTCCATTTATAGTTTACAACTATAGCCATCTTAGTTGATATGAAGTAAGTAGTATCTTGTGGTTTTGATTTGAGCATTTTTTGACTGAAGGGAACTTACAGTGAATGACTAATGATGTTGAGGATCTTTTCATGTTTTTAATGGCCATTTGAATATCTCCTTTGGAGAAATGTCTGTTCAAGTCCTTTGCCAATTTTTTGGTTATTTATCTTTTCTATTATTGAACTGTAGTTTTTTTATATTCTCGATATTGATCACTTGATTTGAAAATATTTTCTCCTATTCAGTGGGGTTTTTGGTTTTTGTTTTTTGGGATTTTTTTGTTTTGGGTTTTTTTGTTTGGGTTTTGTTGTTTTTGTTGTTGTTGTTGTTTTCTTTCTTGATAGTATCCTTTGATGCACAAAGGATCTTAATTGGGATTAAGTACAGTTCACCTATTTTTCTTTTGTCACCTGTGCTTTTTGGTGTCATATTGATGAAGTCATTGCCAAATCCAATATCATGAAGATTTTCTTCAACATTTTATTTTAAGAGTTTTGAAGTTTTAGCTCTTAAGTTTAGGTCTGTAATCCATTTGGGGCACCTCATGGACAAATAAGGTATATTAACTTCAAAGAAATGGTGTGCGTGTGGACATACAGTTCCCAGAAAGACTGGAAGAGCTTGAAAGACAAATAATAGGTGTTTACCACACAGGAACAAGATAGACTTCTGCCAGTACAACTAATGTCATGGGTTCTGGCTCATAACTTCAACATAAACAAAATTTTCTCTACTTTCTAACCTTCCTCTGATCAGGAAAAGCTGATATGGAAAAATTAGTACTAGATGGTTTTAGATACGCAGAAACCAAGAAATGCTGACATTGCAAAACTATTTTTCTCTGGGTGACAGCCAGAAATGTGGTGTGCTGTTGTCAGACTTAGGGGAAAGTTAAGATTTTTTTTTTAAAGGTTAGATCAATTCTGTAAATTGTAGAATTAATGTTTGAGGAAAGGGGAAAAAAAGAAATCTAATCTGGTATGATAAAATTCTTGGGAGGAAAGAAAAATTTAAAGAGTTATGCACAATTCTGCGTTGAACAGTCCATTGTTATTTACCCATTTAGTAGATGCTTAAATAGCAAAATGATTAATGAATGAAAATCAAAGGATAATTTTTCTTTAGGGTAATATTTAGTAACTTTCTATGTAACCAAGGAAATAAAGGACATAAATTGATTAGAAAGTAATTCCTTGAGTTCCAGCTGCTACAGATTATGTTTAGTGGTGATACAGAAGAGACTTGTATCTGTATTCTCTGAGATCTGTTTGTTTTTCAGGTAGAAATTGACTGTTCCAGCCAACATGAATTTAATGTATCTTCAGTTCTCCAAAGCCAAGAATGTTGGGTATAATGGGACTGCTGGACTGGATGTTACAATTAGACCTAGAACCAAAGCATCCCACAGTCACAGCTAGAGAGTGTATAATTACAAAGAGTATAAGCTTTCCACAGAAATCAGTTGATAAAGATTCAATATTCAATGGCTGTTCTTTGTGTAATTAAATAAGTAGAATCTAAAATATGATAACACAAATCCCGAAGAAGCAAATATCTCAGAATGAAAACATTGGGACAAAGAGCAGTATTCCACACTGGAATAGAATTATTTCCCAATTAAGAATTAATACCAGTTCCTTTAGAAGGAGTAAATGGAGACTGGTTACCAGTATATATTCCCTATGGTAGTTGTATCAATATTTAGATTTATGTAACAAATTGTACACACTTTTCCTTATAAAGTATACTGGGATTAGACTTTCTTATCAAATTCTTCTGCCATTATTGTAAAGTCCCTGTGTGTAAATAGGGATAAATATATTCCTTTAAGTGGTTAGTATCTAAATGCAGTATACTTTATGACTATTATTCTTTATAACTATTAGGTGTCATTGTTTCAGCAGGTTAGTCTTACCATAACTAATACACCCTGGGATTGGTTTCAACTCTTCTAAGTGGTAGTACAGGCAGGGAGAATAGTAAGAGCAGCAGATTCTACAATTGTTCTGCCCCTGCCCTTTTACACAGGGCACCAGAAAAAAGAGCACCTGTCTTTTTAACTGTAAGATTCCTTCCAGGCAGCTATGCCAGTTAATTGAACATTGGAACTATGTAGAGAGAAGTTGTTTTCTATAGTAACTTTGACCAAGGCCATCATAAGAAATAACAGATATGCTTCATTCCCAGAAACTCTTTCAAAGGAGAGGGCTAAAATTAACCATCTTAAAATTATTCACATTCTTCACCTCTGGACCTTATTCTTTGTCTCTGGCACAAACCCACCCAACTTATTCCCAGGCTTCTCCCAAAGTGATGCTAAGAGGCTCAAGAGCATGATTTTGAACAACCCCAGAAGTTGTCATACACATCAAAGTCTCATTGTTTTTTACACTTGTTTTTTCCTACAACTGTATAATGTTATTACCATTAGGTACAGGTCCCAACTCCAGGACATTAGGAGGTAGCTGTAAATTTCAGCTTTTCCTGTGATAATTGAACTCTTTATGATTAAATTTGTGCTATGTTCTTTGCTTGCCTGGCTCTTGAGAGCAAAAGAATGCAAAATATTTCATAGTCCTGCCTTCTTTTTCTCCCTAGTTTGTCTGTCTTAATGTCTCACTGACCTGTACAATATCTCATGAATTGACTAACTTCCCATAGTCTGTTTCAAATATTTAACCTTAGCACATCCCTTCCTCCACTGTACTAGAGTCTCCATTTCCATTTTTCTTCTAATACCTTCCTCACAATAGTGTCTTTCTCCCAAATCATGAGAGGACATTTCTTTTTCCAATTTCATTGTTTATCTTTGAATGCAGTAGGATTTTTGATTAAGATGCCATTTGGTAACTTCTGTTAGAATTCCTATCCCCTCACCTTTCTGAGCACTTTTATAATGGCCTTAGGATCAATCTTTGGCTCCAAGTGTATCAAAGATGGCTGCAAGCTAACCAGATTTGCTTGCTCTTCTTCAGCCTGAAGTTGACTACCTTTCTCAGTCCCATTGTACTTTATAAGACCAAAGGACTAAGTCCTACTATACAATTAGAAGGGATGTGTCATCTTGGGGCCAAGGAAGGCAGTTAAAAGATAATGTACCTTCTTTACACTCTTTGTTTTTGATCCTTGGCAGGCCAGTGGGAGAGGGTCCAGGAAGAACTCAAGGTCCATAGGAAAGTGAAGCCAGAAGACAGGAGACTGGTCCCTGAAACATCCTGTGGCAGGCCACCGGTCAAACACCTAATTAGAATGATAAAAACAAGAAGTAAATTTTTGTTATTTTAAGCCACTGAGATTTGGGGGTGGGGAAAAGCAAGGAAACTTTATTACTACATTATAACTTAGCCTACACCAAGACACCAAGTAATTTTTCCTCAGCTATACCTAAATATCCTTTAATTGAGAATTTTAAATCAAAATAATTTTGTGAAAATAACAAAATTACACAAAAGATAAATTTAAACACTTGTAATAAAACTTTTAACTTCAATAATTTCTATTACTAATTTTTCTTAATAGATTGCTGCTATTCAGAATGTAATCACCAATATTTTCTCACTAAAGAGAGAAAATTATTAGGACAGTTTCAATTCTTTTTTAGGTAAATATTTTAATTGAACTCTAACATACATACATATTGGGTTGGCCAAAAAATCTGTTTCACATTTTGCCATAAAAGAAGGCACACATTTTTCATTTTCACCAATAACTTTATTGATTTGGATATTTTGAGTATATCAGCTATCTCCCACATGGTATAACATTGATTGTTCTCAATATATGTCTCGATTTGATCCCTATCAACTTCTACCTGACCATGGAGCATTGTCCAGCAAGAAATCTTTCAGCATAAAGCTTTGCAAACCACTTCTGACCTGGTCAATCAGTCATAGCACCTTCACACACTGCACAAATATGTTTTTGTTTCAGTTGAATTTTTACCTTTCTTGAGATAATGAAGCAGAATATTCCAAAAATGTCACTTACTTTCTTCCATCTTCAATATTAAAATGCTTACACAAAATTCACCAATTTTGGTAAGTTTTTTTTAAGTGCATGCTGATATGGCAGCTGTCACAATTCAATCTAACAAAATTGTTTCAAATGAAGTTAAAAATAACTAAGCACTACTAGAGCTATCTTAAAGAAAAAAACAAAAACTTTTTGGCCAACCCAATACATACATACACAGCATACACATATGAAAGTATAAAGGTCCTAAGTACACAACTTCATTTTTTTTTTTTACAAAGTGAACACCCTGTATTACAGCTCCTTGATGCAAAAATGAAATAATTATCTTCCTGTAAATGTAACTTCCATGGATTAGTATGGCCTGTACCTAAATTTTATATAAATTAAATCATATATTCTTATGTGACTAACTTCTTTTGCTCAATGTTATATTTATGAGACTAAACCTTGTTGTTGCATATTGTAGATATGCTGAGTTTTATTACTGTCTAGTATTCCATTTTAAGAATATGCCAAATTTCTTTAAGCATTCTTTTGTTGATGGACATAGAATCAGGAAGCAGCTCAGACACAGAATATGCCAGCACCTTGATTTTGATTTCCTAGACTCCAGATCTGTGAGAAATAAATTGTTGTTTATAAGCCATCCAGGCTATGGTATTTTGTTATAACATCCCAAACAGACTAAGTTTAACATCATGGTTGTTTCCATTTTGGAGCTATTACAAATAGTGTTGCTATGAACATTTTTATACATGTCTCTTGGTGTACTTATGAATGTATCTCTGTTTGGTTTATAACCAGGAGTGGAACATCTGGGTTATACAATATGCATGTGTTCAGTTTTAGCAGATACTGCCAATCAATTTCAAAGTAGTTGTACCAGTTTATAATCCCTCTAATAGCTCCACATCCTAGCTAATTCTTGATATTGTTAATTAATTAATTATATATATATATATTTTTACAGAGAGAAAAACACTGATTTGCTGTTCCACTCATTGATGGATTCATTTGTTGCTTCTTCTATGTACCGTAACCGGAGGTAAAACTCACAACCTTGACATAGCAGGACAATGTTCCAGCCAACTGAGCAACTTGGCCAGGACCAATATTGTTGATTTTTTTAATGTTAACCATTTTGATAGGTGTGAATATCATCCCATTGTGGTTAATTTGTATTCTTCTTATGATTAAGAAGTCTGAACATTTTTTCATATTTATCAGCCATTTATATAATCTTTTCTTTTTTGCATGTGTGAAATGCACAGCCCGGTTTTTCACTCCTTTCCTCCTTTTTATTTTACTGATTTATAGGCATTCTGTACATATTCCAGGCATGAGTCTCTTGTCAGCTACATATGTTGCAAATATTTTCTCCCATTCTGTGACTTGCCTTTTCACCCACTTAACAGTGTTTCTTGATAAACAGAAGTTCTTAATTTTAATGATGTTCAATATATTAATATTTCCCATTTTGGCTAGTCCCTAGTTTGAGAAATCTTGGCTTAGTCAAAGTTCATAAAGATATTCTTCTATGTTATCTTTTAGAAATACTATTACTTTGGTTTGCACAAGGACTGATTTTTGCATATTAATTTTCTGTATGGATATTCAATTGACCTATTTGTTGAAAAGATCATCCTTTCCCCCACTGTACTGTAGTGGCTCCTTTGCCATTTACAAAGTGTGAGTTTATTTTTGAACTCTATTCTGTTCCATTAGACTATTTGTCTATCATTATGACAAGACCACGCTGTCTTAATTATCACTTTAGAATAAGTCTTGGTATTTGGTAATAAAAGTTTTTCAACTTTATTCTTCTTTAAGATCTACTTTTTATATGTTTCCATATAAATTTTAGAATTGGTTTGTCAAGTTCTACAAAAAAATCCTGCTGGGATATTCGTTAGCATTGCATTAAATTGATAGATTGATTTGGAGAGAACTGAAATTTTACAATAGTATTATTATCAGATGATTTCCTGTTTATTATATTTTAATTTTCTTTGTTTTAAGAATTGGGATATTAGTTTCATGAGAGCAGGAGTTTTATCCATTTTGTTTGCTGACCTATCCCAGAACACAGCACATTGTAGGTTCTCAATAAATATTTTTTGAAGTAGTTAATTAATGTTATACTAAGAGGCCTTTTTTTAAATCCTCTTCTCTTCTTGGTCAATCCAAATCATATGCCATTTCCTTAGGAGAACCTTTTCCTGAGCTCCATACTGGGCCAAGGTCCCCTGTTATCTGCCCCCTGCTATGACATCCTGTATGTACTTCTTCTTCTTAAAACTTACCTACATACTACTATACAATAATAATAATACACAATATTATAAAAATTATTTGATATCAGTCTCCCATCTAGAATGTAAGCTCTGTAAGTACAAGGACCTAGTCTGTCTTAATTTTTTCTTCACTGCTATACTTCCGTACCTGGCCTGGTCCTGTGCACAGGCAAGTGTCAAAAAAAATTAAGTTATTTTCTAAAAGAGGCCTAGACTCCCTCTGCTGTTTATTAAAAATAGAAGTCATTATAGGCCAATGCTTTGAAACCCCAGTATCAAAAACCTCTCTAGATGTTTTCTGCTGCTTTCATCTTCTGGATTATTTGATGAACATTCTCTACCAGATATTGTGGGGTAGAGAGGGATCCTTCATGACCTTTACCCAGACTGGCTGAACCAGAAGACTCTCCTAAACTAGAACTCAGGAGGCTAAAAAAACTCTGTAACTGGCACAGTGGTGAGTTTAACACTCACTTCTTTGAATTACATTCATGACATCACTGCTTTACCTCTTTGTGCTCTATAATTTTTATAACACAGCCCTAAGTCCAGTTTCTCTCATCCTCCCTGCTCATGTTTTGTTCTGTTTTTGCTCTCAAGGCTGCATCTTTCTCTTTGGCCATCTGCCCTCCAAGGACAGCTGGAAGGCCACCCTGACTGCTTAGTAAGAACCTCATTAATTTCATATTTATCTTTTTGGTCATGCCGACCACCCAGGCTACAGGGGCCACACATTGTCAAAACTCTCTGATCCAACTTCACAGACAGTGAAAAGGAAATAGCCCAAGACTTAGAGAATTTTTAACCAGGAAACCAGAATTTGCTGTCTGTGTGACCTTGAAAGTGTCACTTAACTGTTCATTCCAGGCACAATAATATCTGCCATCCCTAATTCAGAAGTGTTGCGAGGGTCAAATAACATCATGTCAGAACTTTGTAAACTGTAAATGGGTGTATAAATAGTAATTACAATTAATAACCTCAACCACTCTTTGCATGATGGGAGGAACTATTTACATACTGTGGTGTTTTACGGGAAAGGACAGCCTCCCTAAAACTGCTTGTTCCATCCAAAAAATAAACCAACTGACTAACTATTGCCTCTTCTGACTTCAAAATGTCCCATACACTGTAGTTATGGTTGTATAGTAAAATCTCTTAACATTTTTTAGTCTTTCTATTTTTCACTACTTATCTGTATAGGTTACATAAACTTGCCTGGGTAAAAGTAATATTTTCCAAGTAATGATAGTAGATGGCCCTGGCTGAGTGGCTTAGTTGGTGAGAGTGTTATCCAATATGCCTAGTTTGTGGGTTCAATCTCCAGTCAGGGCACATACAAGAAGCAACCAATAAGTGGGACAACAAATCAATGTTTCTCTACCTTTCACCCTCTCCCTCTCTTTCTCTTTCACTCATATCAATAACTATAAATAAATAAATAAATAAATAAATAAATAAATAAATAATATCTCAAGTTGTTCTTTTAAAAAGTTGAAAGTATTAACCTATTAGATGAAATAATGTCTTCCACCTCTGTAATGAACTTTCATGGTCCTTCTCCTATAGTCTATCATTCAATCCTGTTAATTTTAATCACTAGCCCTCAATTCCTTCCTCTCTCCTTCACTTCTGTTGCCATTTTCTTGTTCCAACTCCTCATTCTTATTGCCAACCATTATAATTTCCTCCTGACTCAACTGACTTCATTTAATGCCTTCCAATTCTTCCTTCACGTTGCCATCAGGGGTCAGTGAACTATGGCTCATGGGCCAAAGTGGGCCCTTAACATTTTATTGGAACACAGCCACATTCCTACATTTACGTGTTGTCTGTGGCTGCTTTGGTGCTAAAACCCTAGAACTGAATAGTTTTGAAGAAGACTGTATGGCCTGTGCAGTGGGTTGAATGATGAGCCTCCCAAAGATATGTCTACCTCAAATCTCTGGAACCTGTATACGTCACCTTTTGAAGAACAGAAACTTTGCAGATGTGTTTAAATAAAGGATCCTGAGGTGAGATCATCCTGGATTATGCAGGTGGGCCCTAAATTCAATGAGAAGTGTTCTTATTAGAGCCACACCAAGAAGAAAACACAGAGGAGAAGGTGATGTTAGGATCGAGGAAGAGATTGCAGTCATGTGGCCACAAGGCAAGAAAGGCAGGAATTGCCTGGAGCCTCCAGAAGCTGAAAGACATAAAAAACAGAATGTGCCCCTTAGAGCCACTGGAGGGAACACAGCCCCACTGACATCTTGATTTTGGACTTCAGGCCTCCAGAACTGTGAGAAAATTAATTTATGATATTTTAAGCTGCTAAGGTTGTGGTAATTTTTTACAATAATGTTAAAAAATTAATGCAGCACACAACTATAAAATGCAGTCATACCTCAGTGCTTGTCAGCTTCAGAATTTGTCAAACCCTGTGTTCGTCACATTTTGACAAGAAAAAAATATTTCGGTACTTGGGGCTTGCTCAGGGCTCATTGCACTTGCTAGAAATTGTATGAGTCACAATGCCACCCAGCAAGAGAAGATGCTTCATGATTCAGTACTTGTCAGTTTCGGCACTCGTCACAAGTTCCGGAATGAATTAACGACAAGTACCAAGATACCACTTGTATTGACTATCTGATTCTCGAAGATAAAGTTTGCACACAGACCCTCATGTTGGAGTCTTCTAAAATACAAGTTATTTAAGCCCCTTATTTCAACAAATATTCCAAACTTTATTAGCATGACAAGGACTTTTTATTAAGCATCCAGAGGCCATAGTTTATCTTCGGGTTCACTCTGGGTATATGTGCATTCCGAGTTTGGACAAATGTATACGTTGTTTGGCCAAATGACATACATTCATTGTTATAATACCAGACAGAGTAATTTTACTGCCCTAAAAATCCTCTGTGCTCTGCCTATACATCTCTCTGCCTCCCCATACTTTCCTCCCAACATCCGCTGACCTTTTGATGGTCTCCATAGCTTTCCCTTTTCTACAACGTCATATAGTTGGAATCATACAGCCAACTCTAGTTTTACTTGCTGCTTCAAGTAAATGAAATCAAAATGAATGCAAAGAAAGTAATTCCATGGATATACTTTTTCCTATTGAAGATCTCAATGTGGAAAGAAAGAGGCTCCAGCACTGATGACTCCTAACCTAGTTAATACCAACAGCGAGGATTTGATAAATGATGAACCTGGAGGAAGTAAACAGGAAGCTGGAGAATCATTGAGCAGCTTAATCAACACCATTTCTAGAATGAGCTAAGCAATGCTGAAGTTCTCCATGGCTGTTTGTCACATGAATTTGTAGAGTAGAATTCTCATCATTTGTATTCATAATGAGGAATTTCCTAACTAACAACCGCCTATTTCTCCAGCTGTATATTGCCTACTTTTTCACTCTTCTCTTCTCTTTTTTTAAAAGAAGCTTTTAATTTTAAAATACTTTTAGATTTGCTGAATAATGGCAATAGTACACTGTGAACCCAGTTCTTCCCTGTTATTAACATTTTACATTAGTATATTTTTCACAATTAACAAACCAGTGTTGATACATTATTTATTAACTGAAGTTCATTCTTTTGTTCAAATTTCCTTAGTGGTTTTTGTTTTTGTTTTATTTATTTTCTGTCCCAGGATTTCACTTGGGCTACCATATTACATTTAGTCATTATACCACTTTCTGTTTATCTCTTTCCCTTTCTTTTCCTTTTTCTTCCTTCATTCCTTGTTTGTTTGTTTGTTTGTTTTCTGGGAATGTAAACAAACACAGCTTTTCCTTAAAAGTCTAGAGAGGAAAACTGAAAATGAAGTTAACAAATTAATTAGTAAGAATATAGTCAAGATAAATGCTAAGAAAAGCATGACAGTGCACAGACAGAAGCCACATGAAATAGAGCCATTGTAAGGAGTAACTCCATCTGAACTTTTTTTTTTTTAAAGACTGTTCTTAGTGGGAGTAAAAATGGCAGCAGAAATACTGGTTAAGGAAGCTATTGCAATAATTCAGGTTAGAGATGATAGTGGCTTGGATTAAGCTGGTGAGTGAAGACAAAATTAGAGATATTAGCCATATTCCAGAAATATTTTTGAGGTATTAACAGGGGACTTGTTGATAAATGTAGATGTGGGAGATGAGGAACAAAGTGGAATTAATCATCAACTTCTCACTATAGATCTTCCATACCCAAGCCATACTTAACACTTGTTACTCTTCATACTTGCTGTGAGAGCTAAGATCTCAAGCTCTTATATGTATTGAACTCTGGCTACATGTATTTTTCTCCCCCAATTATCTCACCTGTAAATAATTTCTCTTCAATATTCTGTTCATTTTAATATTCTTCATTGCTTCTGGGAAGCCTTCCACTACTTTGCCTTCCCGTATTCCTCCCTCTACTCTACATCCCTGAATTAGGGGACTTTCCACCCTTTTCTCTCCCATAATGCTCGAACATCCTTCAGTGCTAGCTTGTAGGACCCTGTATTGTGCTGTTATGATTTACTCACATATCTGTCTCTTGAATGCATTGTGTCATATTCACAATATAGTACTTGGCACAGAGAGAAGTAAATTAATGTTTAATTAATCAACTCTTTACTATAATTTCATAGAAACAGAAAAAAATAATGTAATTTTCATATAAGGAAGCCATAATCAAAGCAATTACTGGTAAATCTAAATTACAGCAGTAAAACTAATGTCACCCAGTGTATTTACAATTTCTGACCTTTTGCAAGTACATTCCTTGTTAAAACTTGAGATCTAAACAAATCTCTTTTATTCTAAAATATATTTCATAGAACTCTCTATTGAGAGATATCTGTAGCAAAGTCATATTATTTGTAGTTTCAGCCTTCATTTTTTAATTCCATTACTCTGTTAGTTTTAAATAAGAATAATAGCCTCCATTTCTAAAAGCTAAGATTCACTAAAGTAAGTCAAAGAACTAAAGCCCTAAACTTTTATTAATTGAAAGCTTATGTGGATGTTCTTAAACATGCTGTGTGTGTGTTGTTCATTCCTTCTCATTTAGAATACTCTCTTCTGTTTCAATTCAACAAGATTAGATTATGGTCACATAACTTAATTTATAAATATAATCAGCTCACAGTGATTATGAAAGTGTTTTCCTTCTTATGAAGATACTTGCTTTGTATTTATTTTCATATTGGAAAAATGTTCACAAGTTAGTTATAGTTTTATAAATAATAGACACTGCATTTCCTAAAATCAAGAGCAACTTCCATTGACAAACTATGCTTTGTTCAACTTTTCACAGGTTCCTCTCAAGAGTTTCTCAGGGAAAAAAGAGCTCTATTTCGTCTTGTTTTCTTGTCTATTATAGGATATTATAGTAGAAAATACTTTAAAAATGTGAAGTTGAGGTTGCACAAATGTAGCTATTTTTCAAAACTTTTAATCTTAAAAATGTCAGCTAATTCTCTGTGAAGAGGCACTCTAGAAGTCTTAACTCTAGAATGTGAGTCAGAAAATTATGGCTTATTTCCAGACCACAGAGACTCAAAGTTGGTCACTGTATGTATGCAAACTATAAACAGTTTGCTGTTTATGCCTATTATGTGTAGGATAATATTGTTAACATTTACTCATTAGCTTGAGTCAATAATACCAATTCTGACACTTAAATTCCTAAAAGTCAGGATCTAATTCTGTTGAGAATACTGTTTTCTATTTTGGATATTGATAGGTGTATATATGAATGTTTTTTTAAATAATATTTAATGATAATATAGCAACTTTCAAAAGTTCCTACTGGGAAACACATTTTTCCCTCAATATCATCAAACATAGATAAGATAGTTTGATGCTATATTCAATTAAAGTTCTCTTTTAAATAGCCTTTCACTATTAAAGAATTCTGACCTCTGACCTTGCTTTATTTTAAGGAGAATATTTTACCCTTATCTATGAAGGAGGCCTATTTTTTAAAAAAAAGAATATCTTATTTCCTTTTAAAATTATATTTTATTGATTATGCTATTACAGTTGTCCTGATTTTCCCCTTTGCCCCCCTCCACTCAGCACCTTTACTCTCTCAGGCAATCCCCCCACCATTGTTCATGTCCATGGGTCATGCCTATAAGTTCTTTAGATTCTCCATTTCCTATACTGTATTTACATCCCATGGCCATTCTGTGACTACCTATTTGTACCCTCACCTCTTCACCTATACCACCACACCCTCTCTTACCCAGCAACCATCAAAACACTCTCTGTATCCATGATCCTATCTCCGTTCTTATTTGTTTAGTTTGTTTTTTAGTTGTTGTTCAATTATTTAGTTATTTTTCAATTGTTGATAGATAAGTATTTATTGCCATTTTATTGTTCATAGTCATGATCTTCTTTCTTAAATAAGCCACTTAAACATTTCATATGATAATGGTTTGGTGATGATGAACTCCTTAGTTTTTTTTCTTGCCTAGGAAGCTCTTTATCTGCCCTTCAATCCTAAATAATAGCTTTCCTGGGTAGAGCAATCTTGGCTGAAAATCCCTGCTTTTCATGATTTTGAATATTTCTTGCTAATCCCTTCTAGCCTTCAAAGTTTCTTTGAGAAATCAGGTGACAGTCTTATGGAAACTCCCCCATAGGTAACTAACTGCTTTTCTCTTAGTGCTTTTAAGATTCTTCCTTTATCTTTAATCTTTGGCATTTTAATTACGATGTGTCTTGGCATGGCCCTCTTCATATCCATCTTGTTTGGGACTCTGTGCATCCTGGACTTGCATGCCTATTTCCTTCACAAAATTAGGGAAGTCTCATTATTTTTTCAAAAAGATTTCTAATTTCTTGCTCTTTCTCTTCTACTTTTGGGAATTCTATGATACAAATATTGGACAACTTAAAGACCCAGAGGCTTCTTATACTATCCTCAGTTTTCTGATTCTTTTTTCTTCTTGTTGTTCTGATTGGTTGTTTTTCTCTTCTTTATGTTCCAAATCATTGATTTGATTTTTAGCTTCATCCACTCTAAAGTTGTTTCCCTGTAAATTGTTCTTTATTTTAATTAGTGTATTCTTCATTTCTGACTGGATTTCTTTTATGCTATTAAGGTTCTTACTAAGTTCCTTGATCATCCTTATAACCAGTGTTTTGAACTCTGCATATGGCAATTGCTTATCTCTATTTCATTTAGTTCTTTTTCTGGAGTTTTGATCTCTTCTTTCACTGGGGCCATGTTTCTTTGTCTCCTCATTTTTGTAGCCTCCCTGTGTTTATTCAATATATTAGGTAGAATTGCTTTGACTCTGTGTCTTGGTAGTGTGACCTAATGTAGTAGGTGTCCTGTAGGGTCCAGTGGCGCAGCCTCCCCCATCACCCAAGCTGTGTACTCAAGGTGTGCCCTTTGTGTGGGCTGAGTAGACCCTCCTCTTGTAGTTGAGCCTTGATTGCTGTTGGCAGATCAATGGGAAGAGTTTACCCTGGCCAGTCAGCTGCAAGGATTGGCTGTGACCACTTCCTACCAACCTCCACCCTGTGTGCAGGATCAGCTGTGCAGTGGCAGGGTGATGGTTTTCCAACATGGTCTGTCTGCTGGGTATGATAGTCCTGGGGTTTCTGGGTTGGTGCAGGCCAAGATCAGCCCCACCTGTGTTTTGCCCAGGGCCACCCTACCTGAGCTGTAAAGCAATCTGAGACGGCTGCTCTGTTTGCTGGACGGCTGCTCTGTTTGCTGGGCTAGGTGAAGCCAAGTTATGAATCTAGGCTGGCTGATGCTAGTGCCAGGCCTGGGACTCACTGAGGCCAGCTGTTGCTTGTTCAATAGGATTTAGGAAGTTGTCAGGCATGAGCCAAGACCAGTCATTCATATGGAAAAGCAACTTGGGTGGGTCTATAAGTTGGGTGGGGTGGAGTCTCTGGGGATCTCCAAGATGCATCAAACAGTGTTAGTCAGGCTGACAGAGTCTCAGATGTGGCAGCAGCTTGCCAGCTCAGTCTAGTTGGATGTGGTTTCTTTATATATATAATTTATTATGCTATTACAGTTGTCCCATTTCTCCCCCATCATTCCCCTCCACCCTGCACACACATTCCCCCCCTTTAGTGCATGTCCATGTGTCATAAGTTCTTTATCTTCTACATTTCCCACACTATTCTTGCCCTCCCCCTGTCTATTTTCTACCTACCATCTATGCTACTTATTCTCTGTACCTTTTCCCCCCTCTCTCCTCCTCCCACTCCCCTGTTGCTAACCCTCCATGTGATCTCCATTTCTGTGTTCCTGCTCCTGTTCTATTGTTTGCTTAGTTGGCTTTTGTTTTAGGTGTGGTTGTTAATATCTGTGAGTTTGCTGCCTTTTTACTGTCCTATTTTTTATCTTCTTTTTCTTAGATAAGTCCATTTAACGTTTCATAGAATAAGGGCTTGGTGATGATGAACTCCTTTAACTTGACCTTATCTGAGAAGCACTTTATCTTTCCTTCCATTCTAAATGAAAGCTTTGCTGGATAGAGCAATCTTAGATGTAGGTCCTTGACTTTCATGACTTGGAATACTTCTTTCCAGCCCCTTCTTGCCTAGAAGGTCTCTTTTGAGAAATCAGCTGACAGTCTGATGGGAACTCCTTTGTAGGTGACTATCCCCTTATCCCTTGATGCTTCTAGAATTCTCTCCTTCATTTTCATCTTGGCTAATGTAATTATGATGTGTCTTGGTGTGTTCCTCCATGGGTTCAACTTCTTTGGGACTCTCTGAGCTTCCTGGACTTCCTGGAAGTCTATTTCCTTTGCCAGATTGGGGAAGTTCTCCTTCATTATTTGTTCAAATAAGTTTTCTACTTGTTGCTCTTCTTCTTCCCCTTCTGGTACCCCTATAATTTGGATGTTGGGATGTTTAAAGATGTCTTGGAGGTTCCTAAGCCTCTCCTCATTTTTTCTGAATTCTTGTGTCTTCATTCTTTTCTGTTTGTTCCTTTCTTCCTTCTGGTCCACTCCATTGATTTGAGTCCCAGTTTTCCTCCCATCACTATTGGTTCCCTGTGTGTTTTTCTTCATTTCACTTACTATAGCCTTCATTTGCCATCTAATTTGTGACCAAAATCAACCAATTCTGTGAGCATCCTGATCACCAGGGCTTTGAAATGTGCATTTGATAGGTTGGCTATCTCTTGGTCGATTAGATGAATTGGCTCTGGAGCTTTGATTTGTTCTCCCGATTGAGCCATTTTTGGTTTTTATTTTTGGTCTGGTTGCAGCTGTCATGTAGTGAGGGGCAGAGCCTCTCACTGTGTCTTAGCACCATGTCTGGCTCACTATGTCTTAGCCAACTCAATCAAAATGCTATTAATATTAAGCTTTTATTAAATATCTTTAGGGCAGGATAACTCACAACACCCCTAGTGATAACTGTTGGTGTGGGAAGAATAAGGAAAAGGGGAAAGGGGAGGAGAAAAGAGAAGAGTGGCAGGGGAGGAATATCCTTAGAGGATGCTTGAAAACACTGGCTTTTCTTATTAAAACATTTTCCAATCTCATCAAAATTTGAGCAGATGGGAATAACAGAATATCTGGCTATGCTCTAAGAGCCCCTTGAGTTTCCTCAATGCCACCTCCATGCCCAGAATCCATGCCCTTAGACACTTGACTCTTTTAGAAGGTTGATATGCCATTTCAGGACTGATGACAGATAACTGAAATTGTTAAAGTTTAAGAAATATCAGGTTGAATCTAGGCTGTGCTCATCACTGACTGGAGGACTTGGGTCTGACTGACTCATAGAAGGTACCCTGGCCCTTGTCAGACAAGAGCACCAAAGGGATAAGGATGCAGCTTTCTAGGACATTACTATGATTCCATTGACCTAGTGTTCTCCCTTACCCTGCCTTATGACTGGAGGTGGCTGAGCAACCAGAGCCAGCCCTGGGACTGGAGGCAACTCTGCAACCAGGAATGACTGAACAACCAGAGGCATCCAAGTGATCAGAGTCAGCCCTTGGACCAGGACCGGAGGTGCCTCTGCAACTGGAGGTGGCCCCGTGACCGGAGGAGGGGGCTTTGTGGAAGACCCAGAGCTCACACTCATGATCCTACATAAGGCAAAAAAAAAAAAAAAAAAAACAAAAAAAAAAAAAACCCTGGAAATGTGAAAAAACCAGAGTTGGACCCAAAAAGGGAGCATCCCAACAGCTAAAACAGTGTGAACTGTTTATCCTGTGAACACCAGTATAACCGAAGGAGACTGCACTGCTGAATCTCACAGGTATTCTACCACAGAAGTTCACACCATAAACCCAGGGAGCCAGAACAGATCAATTTAAGAAGCTGAGGCTGACAAGAAGAGTCTCACAAGCAATGGGAAAACAAAGAAACAATCCCCAAATGAAAGAAAAGGAGGAAGCCCCAGAAAGAATGCTAAATGAAATGGAGGCAATTCAACTATCAGATTTTGAGTTCAAAGCAATGGTTGTCAGGAAGCTCCATGAGCTCTCAATGAGCTACCAGAAACTACAGGGAAGCTACGATGAACTCACTGCAAACTATATCAACATGAAAAAGGAAATAGAAACTATCAACAAGGGCCAAGAGAAAATGAAGAATACAATTTCTGAACTGAAGAACACAGTGGAAGGAATCAAAAGCGGAATCGATGAAGCAGAAGATCAGATCAGGGAGTTGGAGGACAAAGTAGAAGGAAACACCCAGAAAGAGCAAGAAAAGGAAAAGAGGCTCAGAAAGAATGAAGAAGGATTAAGAAAAATGCAAGACAATATGAAATGTAGTAATATCCATATAATAGGGATTCCAGAAGGAGAAGAAGAGCAAGGGATAGAAAACTTATTTGAAAAAGTAATGATGGAAAACTTCTCTAATTTGATGAAAGAAAAAGTAACACAAATCCAGGAAACACAGAGAGTCCCAATCAAGAGGAACTCAAAGATGCCCACTTCAAGACACATCATAATTAAAATGGCAAAATTCCAAGACAAAGAGAGAATCTTAAAGGCAGCAAGGGATAAAAAGGAAGTAACATACAAGGGAGCCCCAATAAGTTTAGCAGCTGACTTCTCAATGGAAACACTCCAAGTGAGAAGAGAATGGCAAGAAATATTCCAAGTAATGAGAACCAAAGGCCTGCAACCAAGACTACTTTACCCAGCAAGGCTTTCAATCAAGATAGAAGGCCAAATAAGGAGCTTCCCAGACAAAAGAAGTCTAAAAGAATACACCTCTACCAAACCAGTTCTGTAAGAGATACTAAAGGGACTGCTTTAAGGAAGGGAAGGAAAAGAGA